>JAQPPZ010015812.1:0-53631 GCA_028583015.1 Wollemia nobilis | reverse complement strand
TGTAGAAACCATATTTATCTCATGATTGTAAAATTGGATCATTGGTTCCTGACACTACTATACATGTCCCACGAAATTAGTGAATATCTATGCATCTTGGGATTGTACTTCAATGGACCTCAAAATATCCATAAGAGTCTCCTTGTGCCTATGAGACTGTTGTATCAGCTCATATATTGACAACTTCATAGGAGTCATCTGCAGGTTTTGGACCAACCTGCTCCTTATGGTCACCACCAGTCTTGTTAGTGGGCCTAGGATATTATGTGTTGGTCACTGATTCGGCATGGCTTGTATCTAAATGGGAGCATGATGTTGGTGTGGTTTTTCGTACCTCCCGTGCCTAGTGATAATGTTCACCATGCCTATGAACCCCTGGGTAGGTGGTTCGACTTGCACCTGGTTGACCTGGCTAACATTTTTTCGAGGTGCCTCATGATTTGGCAAGGGGTTTTTATAAATCCCCATATTATAATTGTTGGGCACCTATAGGTTGTGTGGCACTACAAGCTCACATTTTTCAATCATATTCTACACTAAATGTTTGAAAGACCAACATACTTCAATTTCATGACCTTTCATCTAATTAAAAATACAAAACAGATCCTCTGGATACCCCACTAGTTTGGGTTTATTGGGGTCTATCATCTTGACTTCGGGTAATATAATTACCTTGGCCTCGCATAACTAATGAAAATTTACCATCAGTGATTTCGTCAATGGTGTGAACTAGCGAGGTGGGTGTTGATCCTTATTCTTGCCCCTATAATTGTTGTTGTGCTTTTCATACTACACAGGAGGAGGTTGAGCTTGATAATTCTGTTTCTTTTGCCCCTTGTTCTCCCGTTGGAGATTTAGTACCACCTGATTTACATGGGCTTGCTTACCTTGTGGTTTTGTGGTGCTCTTCTTTTTTCCCTCTCTCCTATTCTTGAGATTCAATTTATCTTCCTACAACTTGATGTCCTCAATAAATTTGGCTTACACCAAAGCTTCCTCAAATGTAGGATACTATTGCAGCTACAACGATAACGAGATGTGCTTGGCACAACTATTCATAAATATCTAGGTTAATTCTATGGTAGGAATAGGGAATGGCAACTTTACCATTAGTCTCCTCCATCTATTTTTGTATTGCTCTATAGGCTCATCATCGCGCTGAGCTAGCGCAACTAGATTAGAAATATTAACCTATTTCTTGATGCCAAAGGAATAGTGTTCAATAAAGGCATCATCTAATTGCTCAAAACCAGTGATGCTATGTTTATTTAGCTGGTTAAACCACTCCTGGTCTAGTCTAGAGAGTGTCATGATGAAATTATGGAGCAAAAATGCATCGTTGCTTGCTATATGAAGACAAGCATCCAAAACGCTTGTGATGTGCTCCTGTGCATCATCATCACCCTTGAACTTGTTCAACCTAGGCATATCAAAATGCAGGGTAAGCCAGAGTAGGTACTGAAGGATCCAAAGGCTCATTATGGATTTTCCTTAAATTCAGCTTTTGAATAGTTGTCCCTTGTATTTTGATGGCTTTGACCTTTTGGCTAAGTTCTTATAGGCCTCTTAAGATAGAAATTCCTCCTCCCTAAGTTGACATGAAGGTGGTCTAGGACGTACTATATTCCTCGTATGAGGTGGAGGGCATGGCTCTTCCTCCTTCTCAACATGAGAGCTCTCAGGATGTTCTTGATCATATCCATCTCCCTCTTCTTCTTCATGCTATCTCTTCCTTTGATCATTGAGCAGTGGTGGTTGCTCCCTTTGTTCAGAACTAGTATGAGTATGAGTGTTTCTACACTCTCGATGCATATTGGCTTGCGATAAAGCCCTCCTATGTGTATGCTCTCTATGCTCATCATGAGGATATAGGCCAGCCCTAGCTAACCAATCCTCCTACTTTACATGCTCCTTCTGAGTAAGGATATGTTCTTCGTGCATGCGTTGCTCATATACCTGCAGTCTAAGGAGCCTCTATGCTTGAATATTTTTATCTTAAATGTGCTTCCTCTCTAGGTGAGCATCCTCCAATTGATCTTGGAGGAGTTGGCATTTTTGTTCTGATGCTAGTCAATGTGACCTATTGATCTGGTTGATCATGGGAGGCCTCTAATATCCTTGCTTTGTACGAGTGACCTTATGGGTCCTACACCCATTAGAATGATATGCTACATCTTTAACTCTATCTATGAAGACAAAATTGGCATCATGATGTGTCCTACACTATGAACCACCATGCATGGATAGTGGATGTGTGACATGAGAGCATTTAGAAGCTTCTCTATGCTCTCTAGTAGTTCGTATGATGCTCCCATTATGCTCACTCAGGGTATGAGTGTACGGAGTGGAAGGCTTATACCCTAGATGATCCAAGAAACTACCTAGACCCTATAGCTATCTAGACCACCACCACACATGCATAGGAATGCCATTATCTCCCACCTTCGATATGTCAATGGTGATCTTGCATGATGAAGCATGTGCGGTAGTATGGCTAGACCTATGCTCTACAATGAGATTATCTGCCTACCCTTGAATGGGTGGGTCTATAGTACTTCTATACTCAGAAGGTGGAGCCATAGATACTCTAGTGGATTTAGTATGTAGGGGTACCAACATGGTCCCCTGGACAATGAACTCTTCCATAGATCCTATGGATGCGCGTGCATTGCGGTCTCGATAATGGCTATCAAGTTGAACACCCTCATGCTAAGATGTTCCCTGCTCTAACCTATGCCTAGAGGAGTGTACTAAATCTCCTCTAGTAGGGGTTTTATCTATTGGCTCCCCTTGTGTCGAGTTATCTACTCAAATGCTAGCCGAACGATGTTTGGTTCGCTCATGCGGTTGAGGAATTAATATGTACTATTGTGAATTGGTTAGGGGTTGGTCATCGGCATTGGATTTGGACATTTACCAACCACCCTGTGTATCCACCATTGTGTACCTAGCATCTAGATGTATTATTATTAAGCAAACAAGGTATACAATAATGATTATCTCCTTTTACATTTTGAAAGTGAGTCCTAAATTGTTTGATGTGTTTTTCAAGATTTGTTGTATCAGTGAAGAAACTCTTATTGTGTTTTGCAAAACTTTTTGGATTTTATTCTTAGTTCAATGGATTTCACCTGTATGCTCGTAGCTTGACAACTTGTCTATGAACTCCAAGTCGCATAAATCCCCCATGTGTGGTAATGAAGCCCACACATGGACAAGGAGCATACGTCCTCCCAGATCCTCACCCATTCTACCCCAGTCAGCGTTAGATGCTCCAAAGAGAAATACATGCAAATTTTCTAGGGTACGAAAGGTTCTTGGATCCGATATTGGTCTATATATCAAGGCTTCATAGGATTTGGGCCAATAGATGGAAATTATGCCCACAGTCGTTGAACCCTACTAGTGGTTGGATGCCAAGCCCAACTCACTAGTGTTTAAGTGCCAAGTGGTGTGTGTGGTTATTTTTAATGTCCATAAAAGAAATGCATCATATAGCACACATTCTCATATTTTGAATGCTATGCAAGTGAAAGACATTTCAAATTTAGAAAGTGCAAGCTATTCTAGATGCTCTTTAAGACTATGAACATTACAATGCTAAATTGCCACTAATTTGGCGTCACACATGCAAACCATCCACACATTTCTATAAAGCATGTTGTAGCCTAGGTCAAACTGCAATCATAGGTCTATTGTTCCTAGTAGAACCTTTCTATGGAAAGTAAAATACGAAAAGAAAACTCGGATAATTGATTTACCATTTTATTAATTCATTTCCTAATTTGCATTCGAATTACCCTTATTGTAAAAACACAGAGTAGAAAAGTTACAGAGGTCTAAAAATAGGACCTACCTCAAGTCCTGCACTGTCTGATATTCTGAACTTGATTATCTATGTTGTTAGCAGGAAACCATAGGTCTGACCTATGGTTCTAACTATAAACCGTGTCTTGTACCTACAGTTCAATTTTTGGGCCATAGCTGATAGCTGTAGTCTATACTTGCAATTCTAAAAACATAAGGAACACAGTCAGATCCTAAAAATACGAGGTTTCACCTTGATAGCCTATTGTAACCACCAAAAATAGGTCACATCCAATGGCATTTCCTATTGCAATAATGATAAAGATAAAACATGCATACAAGAACAAGAAATTAACAACAAATGATTAATGAGAAATGCATTTTATTCCATTGTATTCAAAGTTAAATTCTAGTTACAAGTACATCCCTCTTAGGGATAATTGTTTTGATACAATATTACAAATAGGAGTGCACAATTGTTTCCCTCTTAAGGGTAGGTGTGATTTCCAAATGCCTTTCAAGGTGACACGAACTGCTCTAGGGTGGAGATACCTTCTTCTTCATGATGGTGAAGGAACTTGATAGTTGGTTCTCCTTTGAAACTGTTCCCTGTGGTCAAGAAACAACACAAGAATGTCAAAAAGATAGGCAACCTCTCATGATGAGGCCCTTTTAGGTAAATTGCATATATGACACCATTGAATGTGCATAATCAATAAAATGTGTAAAGTGATTTTAAACTATTCAAATCAAATCAAGATTCATGTACTCGCATAAAGGAAAGTAGCAGCTACACTATGCATGGGTCAGATATGTAAAATAAAGCATGAAAGTGCATAAAGAACTTATTAGTATCCTAATTGAAGCATAAACACAAAGAAGCTAAACTAACTTAAATCCATGGTCAGAAGTCTGTTAGAATGTATTTTAACCATGAAATCAACTAATCTAACCTAATTAACCATACATAAATGAAAATAGGAATGGGGTGATACCTTTGCTATAAACCACAGCTTTGATGCATGGTCTGCACTATAAATTATGGCTAGTTAGCACTCTGAAAGGCTTACCCTCAATTCTAAGTGTAGTGGGCTTGACCTCCTTGTCCAATTGATGTTCAATGGTTGCCTTCGGTGTCCTTCAGATAGGTTTGGTGGTTGAATCACTATGATGGGCCTTCATTTGCTCGAGTTTGCATTTCTTGGATCTCCTTGGCTCCTAGGGCATCCATAGCAAATTGATATTTTTATGAATAACAAAGTGGCCTTTAAATGCATGAACTTAGTATGCAATTTGATAGGGCTTCGTTGCTCGCTTGATCAACTCACTCTCTCTTGATAATTCATCAGCACTTCGCTATACCAATAATCTATATTCTCTCCCCATTTGAAGGGGGTATTTATAGCATGCCCCTAGGGCTAGGGGTGGCTTGGAGAAGCCAATATCAAGAAGGGGTGGTTAGGACAGTTGGATTGGAAGCTTCCATCCTTTAACCACCCTCTTCTAGAACTTATGGTTATTTCAATCGATTTGGCTCAGATTGAAGGCCAACTAAACTTCAGTTAAGACCACAGGTCATAGGTGTAGTCTAGAATGTAAACCATAGGTCTCATCCATGTTTTAGCTGTAAACCATAGGTCTGAGCTACAATTCAGACTGATTAGACCAAGGATCCCAAATTGAGTGGTTAGAACCACTGCTCTATCTTGGAATCTATCCAAGATCTTCCATATGATCTTCTAGCATGTCCATATGAGTAGCCACCCTCAACATGATGCATTTTAGGTGTCTATAGGTATCACAAATAGAAATTTTAAAAATGGGTATCTCTTTAAAGGGTATTGCTACTCTTATAATTATTTTGGTCACAAAGAAGTAAATTGCAGGGTTCATGATAGGAATGGATATGGCTTAACCAGGAGGAACTTCAAAATATTTACACCTTCAAGGAACCACAACATTAAGTGTTATAAGTGCAATAATATTGGGTATATGCCTAAGTGGTGTAGAACAAAATTTCCAGAGACAAGCAGGAACAAAAATATTCAAAGGAATCAGAAGGATTAGTGGAGGAAGAAGGTGGAAAAAGAAAAAGAGCAATGTATGTTGGGAGTAGAGATCCTCCCACCACAAAATTAACCACCTCAAGGAGAGGAGGTGGAGAGGTGGCTGAACTAAGAGTTATATTTAGCCCCAAAGGTGGCCCTTTGCCATTGATGTCAAAGGAGGAGATATTTAAGTTAGGGGGATAGCATTCAGTCAGAGGGAGAAATTTCTTAGGGGGAGTAGAACTGAAAAAGGTAGAATAAATGGTTAAAGGAAAAAGGGTTTCCATCAATGACAAAGGGGAATATTGTTGGAAATTTGAGCAAGTTTTGTTATCATTGATGTCAAGAAGATTGATGTCCAATTTCATCATCATTAATGTCATAAGATGGTTTTTCCAAAAGGCAAGGAAGTGGTTAAAAGAAAAAGGATATAATATTTATTTTAAATATTATATGCCTAAAAATACCCAAAATATTGAATACCCAAGGAATGAGAAGAAGGTTTAAAAAGAAATGATAATATTATAATATTTAATATTATAATGTTTTGGGCAAAAGGATGAGGTGAAGAAAAAAAAGGTCCAAGGAATCATTAAAAAATAAATTTTTAAAAATACCCATTGAGCATATTTTAAAGGTTAATATTTAATTTATTTAATTTAAAATATTTTAACCTATGATTAAAATTTTAATTTAAATAAATAATAAGGCACCAAAAGGTTTAAATTTAAATTCAAATTAATTTTTGAATTTGCTAAGCCGACGTGTTGGAGTGCAAAGAACAAGGTATAAAAGGGGGCAATGATTTTCATTTAAATCATCCATGTAATTTTTGAATGCCAAATTAAAAAGAGTAATTATCTGCTACATTAATAAGGAAGAAGAGAATTTGCATGTGTTAAAGTTTAAAAAAGCAAACTTCACATTAAAATCTAACAGGGGTGCCAAAATAATCCCAAAGCATTGGGTAGCGTAGTCGATGGTTGTAGGTTGGTTAAGAGGTTCGTGTAGGGTAGGTCAAGTGTTCGATTCTCATACCCTTCATTTTGACACAAAAAGGTTTTGATTATTTTCAAAAATCACCAAAAGCAAGGAATAAAGGGTGGATCGTGTGCTTTGAGTGTTGTATGGGTGAGTAGCCCAACGATAGCTTAGCCTTGGGCTAAGGCATTTGGGCTAAGGCATTGTGGCGGTGGTAGGTTATGAATTTAAATTTGGGTGCAATCATAATAGGGTGCAATAATTTTTAAAGACGACGGCCATCATTTATAATGTAAGCGCTTGTTTTTAATTTCTACCAAGGTTTTGAAAAGTGCTAGAGGCCATGTGATTATTTTTGTTGCAGTGAAAGAATAAGAAGTCATAAGGTTGATTAAAATATTTTATTTTTGATTAGAATTATAAATAAAGTAATTGGAGTTATAAGGTGTTAACAAAGGAATTAATTTTTATTTTGTTGAATGTTATTTTGTGAAGCTTGGAGTTTATAAGGTGTTAACAAAGGAATTTGATTTTTTATGTATTGAATATTATTTTGAGAAGTTTGGATATTATAAGGTGTACTTGAGAGTTGATATTTTTGTATGGTGAAATAATTATTGAGGAAAATATTTGAGTGGAGATTTTGAGATAGGTTGTTTCTATCTAACCTTGAAATTGGAAAATAGGATTTGATTGTGATTAAAACAAGTTTTGAAGACATGTATCCACCAAAACAAAAGGTGTGGGCACATATTCCTTATGAGTGAGATATTTTTGGATTGAATGTTGTGAAATGCAAAGTTGAAGTGAAAAGTATTGATGAGTATTGTTGGAAATGTGTGAACAAATTTTGTGTACATCTTGTTGATGAATGATTTGATTTGATGTGAATTGAGAACTATTTTGACCTAGGGTTTGTGAAATAACATGAGTATCATTGTTATGTGAGATTGGGAACTATCTTCAGCTAGGTTTTGTGAAAGAACATGAGTATCATTGATATGTGAATTTGGAATCATATTGAGTTAAGGGTTGAGATTCATAGTATGAGTTATTTGAAGTATAGTGAAATATTTGGTTAGGGATTTTAAGCAAGTTGTGTTTCATTGAGTGAATGCTTGAGTGAAGTTTATTGAGCTTTATTGAGTGAAAGTATTGGAGTGATAGTTCAAGTATTGTGAAGAAAATTATACCTTATTCTAAATTGATTTGAAAGAGAGTTTGAAAGTGATTAAGTGTTTTTTGAGTGTGAAACATATTGATTCTTTGATTATTCTCTATATGTTTCTGTGGTTAAACAAGATTCTTAGTGAAACTTGTTTGTGTGATTGAAGAGGTTTTCTAGAAAGAGATTAAGTTGAGTTTAGTATGCAAATTTTGCAATTGATTTGAAAAAGCTTTTGTGAAAGTTTATGAATAGATTTGAGTAAGTCCTAGAAGAGACTTAAGGACAAATTTGAGTAAGCTTTTGTGAAATCTTAAGGACAAGCTTGTGAGTATATTTGACTAAGTTCTAGAGGGGACTTAAGGATAGAGTTGAGGCAAGTCTTGGTGAAGACTTGTTGAGCATATTGAACAAGTTCTTGAGAGGACTTGTTGAGTAGATTTGAGGTAAGTCTTGGTGAAGACTTGTTGAGCAGATTGGACAAGTTCTTGAGAGGACTTGTTGAGCAGATTTAAGATAAGTATTAGTGAAGACTTGAGATTATATTGAGAAAGTTCTTGAGAGGACTTGTTGGACAAATTTGAGATAAGTCTTTGAGAAGACTTGAGAGTAGATTTGATTGATTGATTTGTTCAATATTTGAGTTAAGGTTTGGGGCAGATATGAGCAGAGTTGATTTGTAATTGAATCAAGCTTTGTATTAAGGATTGAGGAAAAATTTGAGGATAGAGTTTGGTACAAATTTAAGGGAATATTTATTCTAAACCAAATATAGACTTATAAGTAGATTTGTGCTAGACAGAGGATAGTGTTTAGTGTAGATTTGAGATAGAGATTAAGCAGATATGAGAGCAGGCTTTGGAGGTGATAAATTAGATGATAGTAGTCTCTAGTGGATAGAGATCCATTATCTAGGGTAGTGAGGACAAAGGTATTATGAGTGAGGACAGAGGTCTTCTATGTTGAGAGATCCACAAGATAGTGCAGTGGAGGCAGTAGTCTTATAGAAGATCATAAACCAGAGAAGAGGAGAATATCTCCCGTGGATAGATATCCATAAACTAGAAAAGGGGAAAGAGTTCTCCTATTGATAGATATCCATGAACTTGATTAGGGGATTGGTATCTCCTTTGGATAGAGGTCCATAAACATTGTAATAGGGAAGGATTCCAAAGGGATTTATTGAGAAAAATTTAGTGAAATAATTTCTCCGTGGAGTAGCCCACATTGGATGAACCACATTAAATTGGTGTCTCTATTGTGTGATGATTTGTGCATTGCTTTGATTAATGTTGATATTGTCATTGATATATTGGATAATATTGTTTGAGAAATAAAAAGTAAATGTTGGTATTATACTATTCACCCACTCCTCTCAATATAATATTGTGTTCTTCAAAGTAACTAAATTTAGCAAGTGGGTCTCAATTTGTACCTTTTTCCAATTAGCAACGGTGCTGACATCACTTTTCGCCATGATAGCATGGTGAGTTGGAAGCTCCATTCTCATTTTTCTTATTTATATCTCTTTTATCCTTCTCATGTGGTGAAAATGAGATCCTTTTTCCCCTTTTCCTCTTTTCTTCCCCTTTTCTTTTTTCCCTTTCTTTCTTCTCTCTCCTCCCGTTCTTTTTCTCTCTTCTTGTTTTCCTCTTCCTCTTCTTAATTTTTGTGCTTTTTGCTTTCTTTGTTCACATTTTTCAAGTATTTTTTTTAGGAATTTTGCATTCCTTATAAAATATTGAGGGGCACCCTAGCCTTAGAGGCATTAATGGTAGTAATGCCTCATTTTTCATGTAAACTTGTAGTGTTTCAAATGACACCCTGTTTCACACCACCCCTTTGTCTAAACCCAACCACCCCTATTTTGTATTTATAATTTTTACCTGTAGGTGTCTACATATTTCTTTGACACATTTATTTGACCATAAATGCATCAAAGATGAGGAACAATGTAGACATGGAAAATTGACCCATCAAAATGAGTCAATTCTTCCTTGGATTTTTTAGGAAGCCACCCAAACTTCCCAAGTGCAAATTTGGGGCTCCATTTCCCTCTTCCTTTGTCCATTTTATCCAGCCTTAACAAATTCATGTCCAGTTCATACAAGGCATAAATGAATTTCTAGATTCATACCTTATAATTATGGGGCATGAATTTAGTATTCTAGAGGTTTTCCTCTCAACACCCCCCTTCTCCTTAGCCTATATTAGTGTTGACCCTTATCCACGATGAAATTTCATTTTACCTCCCGTTTACCCTTTGAACCCCTTATATATAGAGGATTGAATTCCTTATTTTACCCTAGTTAATCTTCTTGAGAATACTAGATCTAAACTCCCCATTGCTTATTCTAAAAAGTGCTCTTATGTTGTGGGATTGCTATTTTGCTATTTTGTGTTTTGGTGTTGGCTACTCTTGGTGAACAAGTGGAGGAGTCTTGATGATTGGAGAGAACTACCATTTTAGATTGATTCTTCCACCTCTTCATTTCTTCTTACTTTCTCCATTGGCTGGCTAGGTTCTTTGCTTTCATTATTAGATTTTATATCTATTGTTTGCTATTTTGTATTATTTTTTTGTTGTTTTCAGACCTAAAAAGGGCATCTAAACCAAATTCATACCCGCTCATACATGGCATGAATTTTGAAATCTATATTTGGACTCACCCATTATAGGGTATAAATTTGGTCAATTAGGGCTTGGGGGTAAGTTCTGTTGGCAATTTTGGGTACCTTGGGTACATTGCCCTTGCTCAAGTGTTGATGTTGTCATTGATGTCAAAGAGCGGAAGGGTTTTTGTGAAAACCAAGGCAGACTAAATTATAGGTTTTGTTTAAATCCATGGTCAATAGTTTTGAAATGGGTTTTTCTTAAAACCCAAGTTAGCTCTTCGTTTTGTTGAAAAAGGTGCTCCGATGATGAAGATATTTAATTTTAAATATCCAGTTTAAATTTTATTTATTTATTTAAAATTTAAATTAATATTTTAAAATTAAATTAAATCTGTTCATCGGCTTGTTTTCAAAGCCGACGTTGCTAGGGTTTTGCAACGGATCAATTAGGGTTTCCTGTTGACAAAGCAAGGTTAAGCAACCAAAAAATTCTAGGGTTTCATGTTGACCTAATTAGGGTTGCAGCCGACGTGTTTGAGAATGTTTTGATGAGATATTCTCTTCTATAAAAATGCGGGACTGTTGCAAGGTTGAAGTGTGGGCGTGATGTGATATATGTGTATGAAGTTCGGGTGCAGCAGTGTGAGTGGTGCGAAGAGAAGATAAGAACGCGGTATGCAGAAGTCGTGTTTCGAGTGTGAAATGACAGTGTGCTGGCTGTAGAAGTGATATTTCTATGAAGTTGCAGCAGAGAACGTGGAGAGATATAGAGGAGTGGTTGAAAAAGTGCGAATCATTTTTCACAGTAGCAGTCGAATGCCGACAAGCAGCAGATCGTAGAAAAATAGCAGATTGTGATAATTGAGGTGAAAGTTTACATTTTGCAATTTTTATTATTATCTTCAAGTTGTAGCTTGAAAAAGGGGTTGGTGCCTCTTTCCAGTTGGTGCTAGAAAAATTGGAGTTGGTGCTCCATTCTGTTGTAGCAGATAAAACTTAGGGGTTGGTGCCTCTTACCAGTTGGTGCTGGTGAATGATTATGTAAAGTTGGAGCTTTGCATTTGATTGGATTTGGATGGTAGTCCAAGCAGTCCTTTTTGAGGAGTAGCCACATCGGTGAACCTCGTTAAAATTTCGTGTTATGTGTGATGCTCTTAGTACTTTTATTATTTCTATTTTAATCTACTACAGTTTATTTAAAAGTCTAAATTGCTTTTAAGTTTTTAAAGAACACACTGATTCACCCCCCCTCTCAGTGTCATTGTGAAGCGTAGTGGGCCCATAACCCTGGTGCGAAGAGAAGATAAGAACGCGGTATGCAGAAGTCATGTTATGAGTGTGAAATGACAGTGTGCTGGCTGTAGAAGTGATATTTCTATGAAGTTGTAGCAGAGAACACGGAGAGATATAGAGGAGTGGTTGAAAAAGTGTGAATCATTTTTCACAGCAGCGATCGAATGCCGACAAGCAGCAGATCGTAGAAAAATAGCAAATCGTGATAATTGAGGTGAAAGTTTACATTCTGCAATTTTTATTATTATCTTCAAGTTGTAGCTTGAAAAAGGGGTTGGTGCCTCTTTCCATTTGGTGCTGGAAAAATTGGAGTTGGTGCTTCATTTTGTTGTAGCAGATAAAACTTAGGGGTTGGTGCCTCTTACCAGTTGGTGCTGGTGAATGATTATGTAAAGTTGGAGCTTTGCATTTGACTGGATTTGGATGGTAGTCCAAGTAGTCCTTTTTGAGGAGTAGCCACATCGGTGAACCTCGTTAAAATGTCGTGTTATGTGTGATGCTCTTAGTACTTTTATTATTTCTATTTTAATCTGCTGTAGTTTATTTAAAAGTCTAAATTGCTTTTAAGTTTTTAAAGAACACACTGATTCACCCCCCCTCTTAGTGTCATTGTGATTATAACAATTGGTATCAGAGCCAGGTTCCCAATTTTGGTTAAATCAGTCAGGGTTGATCTTGGATTAGTACACAATGGCTAAGAAGAATAGATCCTCATCCAAAAAGGCATCCCAGCCAGTTTCAGTTCCTATGGTTGAGAAAATTGAACCAAAAATGGCAGAAGGAATGAACTCTGAAGTTGAAGAAGTTGAGGCTAAAGTTGATTTAGAGGGTGAGCTAGTGTCTGCCCTTACGAAATGGGAATCGGAGAAAAAGAAGAATGAAAAATTGTCAAGGAAACTTAAGGATGCAAACAACATTATTGCCAGTTTAAAAATACAAACTGAAGAATACAAGAAAATGTCTGAAGATCTGGAAATACAGGTATCCATGAAGATAGACCACTGCAGCAAATTGGAAGAAGAAAATGTGAGTCTTCGAATACAGATACAAGAGCTGGATCGAAAAATCAACTGTCATGTAAAACGTGAAGAAAGCTCGATGAAATTGGACAAAATTCTGAGCGATCAAAGATCCACAAGTATCAAATTTGGTCTCGGATTTTCTGAAGGAGAATCATCAACTGGACCAAAAGCAAGCAATGTTGAAAGTGAAAAGAACAAAGACAAGAATCAGGCAAAAGAAAGATATAATGCCAGACCTGAAATAGCAGCTGACAATGATGGCTTTACTAAGGTCACACATCAAAAGAATAGAAGATCCAAGGCTCCAGCAACAACCTGGCCAAGACCATCTTTCAGGTTTAATCATTATTTCTATGGTTTTTGTTTCAAGTGTAATGTTTATGGGCATAAAATTGTTGACTGCAAATACAATGTAGGTCCAAGAAGTTTCACTAGTAGAAATGCATTTGCTCCTTTAATGAGTTATGCAGTAGAGTGTTTTAAGTGTCACAACTTTGGTCATATTGCCAGAAATTGTCGTAGTATGTCTGTTTCATATCAACCTCATGAAAGAAGATTTCAACCGTATAGAGAAAAACAAAATAGAATTTATATTGAAGGATATGTGTAAAATTCTAAAAAGGGGAAGTCACAGCTAGAACCCAATACCACAGTTAAAACAGAATGGAAACAAAAAGAATAGCTCAGGAAAGAACAAGATTCTTTAATAGTGCAGACAACTTTTAGAGCTCAGAATAAACATGTTCCTTAGATTCTTGATAGTGGTTGCTCAAGTCATATGACAGGTGACAAACAGAAATTTGAAAATCTACAAAAGTATGAGGGTGGTTCTATAAAATTCGGCAACAATGACGGAGCCAAAATAATAGGTAAAGGAACGGTCAAAATTAGTGAAGGAAAGATCAAGTCAGAGGAAGTTTTATATGTGGATGGTTTGAAACATAATCTATTGAGTGTGAGTCAAATCTGTGACAAAGGACATGAAGTAGTTTTCAAGAAGCATGGTTGTGAAGTCAGAAAAATAAACGATAGGAAATTAATAGCAACCGGCTCAAGGACGTCTGGCAATCTGTACACACTCTCAGAGTTTTCAGAAGGTATGTGCTTCATGGGACAAGAAGAAGAGAACTGGTTGTGGCATAAGAGGCTTGGACACATAAGTTTTGATAATCTGGTAAGAATTAGTGCTAAAAAAGCAGTGAGAGATATTCCAATCATTAAAAAACCTGCAAATAGTATGTGTGCTTCATGTCAGAAGGGTAAACAGACCAGAGTTTCATTTAAAACAAAAGAACATCACACTAACAGGCTTGGTCAAAACAGGTTTAGTCAGAACTGGCTTAGTCAGAACATGTGGATTCAAAGAATAGGTATGCCTAAAAGAAACAACATTATTACTTGTTATAAGTGCAACAATAAAAGTCACACTGTCAGACAGTGCAGAGTTGAAATTCTAGGATATAGGAACAGGAACAGTGGCATGATCAGGTCCAAGGATCAGAACAATGACAGGAACAAGAATATGGTCAAAGAGTTCAAGAGAAGACCCGACAAGGAAGTTATAGACGTTGATGTTGATCGATTGCCTAATGGGAGTTTTACTCCCACCCCGAATTAATCACCTCATCGGGGAGGTGGGGGAGGGACTAAGCTAAGAGGCTCATTCTTAGTTTCGAGCCCCAAAGGTGGCCCTTTGCCATTGATGACAAAGGGGGAGAGATATGAGTAAGGGGGAGAGCTTCAAATGAAGAGGAAAGCTTCAAGTCAGGGGGAGCAAAACTTCAAAGAGATTGATTTCAGTTTTGGCTCTTGAAGATGTGTTTTTAGTAAAGGGTTGCCATCAATGACAAAGGGGGAGATTGTTGGCAATTTTGGGTACCTTGGGTACATTGCCCTTGCTCAAGTGTTGATGTTGTCATTGATGTCAAAGAGCGGAAGGGTTTTTGTGAAAACCAAGGCAGACTAAATTATAGGTTTTGTTTAAATCCATGGTCAGTAGTTTTGAAATGGGTTTTTCTTAAAACCCAAGTTAGCTCTTTGTTTTGTTGAAAAAGGTGCTCCGATGATGAAGATATTTAATTTTAAATATCCAGTTTAAATTTTATTTATTTATTTAAAATTTAAATTAATATTTTAAAATTAAATTAAAGTTGTTCACCGGCTTGTTTTCAAAGCCGACGTTGCTAGGGTTTTGCAACGGATCAATTAGGGTTTCCTGTTGACAAAGCAAGGTTAAGCAACCAAAAAATTCTAGGGTTTCATGTTGACCTAATTAGGGTTGCAGCCGACGTGTTTGAGAATGTTTTGATGGGATATTCTCTTCTATAAAAAGGCGGGACTGTTGCAAGGTTGAAGTGTGGGCGTGATGCGATATATGTGTATGAAGTTCGGGTGCAGCAGTGTGAGTGGTGCGAAGAGAAGATAAGAACGCGGTATGCAGAAGTCGTGTTTCGAGTGTGAAATGACAGTGTGCTGGCTGTAGAAGTGATATTTCTGTGAAGTTGCAGTAGAGAACGCGGAGAGATATAGAGGAGTGGTTGAAAAAGTGCGAATCATTTTTCACAGCAGCAGTCGAATGCCGACAAGCAACAAGATCGTAGAAAAATAGCAGATCGTGATAATTGAGGTGAAAGTTTACATTCTGCAATTTTTATTATTATCTTCAAGTTGTAGCTTGAAAAAGGGGTTGGTGCCTCTTTCCAGTTGGTGCTGGAAAAATTGGAGTTGGTGCTCCATTCTGTTGTAGCAGATAAAACTTAGGGGTTGGTGCCTCTTACCAGTTGGTGCTGGTGAATGATTATGTAAAGTTGGAGCTTTGCATTTGACTGGATTTGGATGGTAGTCCAAGCAGTCCTTTTTGAGGAGTAGCCACATCGGTGAACCTCGTTAAAATGCCGTGTTATGTGTGATGCTCTTAGTACTTTTATTATTTCTGTTTTAATCTGCTGCTGTTTATTTAAAAGTCTAAATTGCTTTTAAGTTTTTAAAGAACGCACTGATTCACCCCCCCTCTCAGTTTCATTGTGATTATAACAAGTTCTTGCTTCCCAAAACCGTTATTCACACTTTGCATGTTAGTGTTTTGCTGTGTCCACACTATTTGCATCTTATTTCATTGTTACATATCTATTTCACTTTTTTTGTGTTTTTTCCAAAGGTCAATTATCATTTTATTTTTGAACGATTAGCTAAAAGGACCAAGGGGGAAGCTATTTTGTAGGATTGAGACTTTTTGGATATTCTGGATGCAAGTTAAAGCTAGGATCAATCACTGAATTAGGTAAGTGTCCTAATAAAATTTTAGGTTTATTGCTTTTTATCTTATTTGTTTGGTATTTTTATTTCTTAGCTTAAGTTTTAGAAAGGTCAAATATAGGTGTTTGTTCAATATACACATCAACCATTCCATCCTTGGACTTGGAGTAAGTCCTTAAACTATTCTTTGTGAACCCTTAGATCCCCCCTAACCCCTAAGTATAGAGAATATAACACAACCCTATGGTCACCTCAGCTCCTAGCTGATCCAACCAAGAATCGTACATGGTAGGGAATTTTTCCCCCTCTACACCAACACAATAATATCCACCACTACAACACCACGCACTACCATACTACTATTCTTAATTACAATAGTAGAAGCATCCAAGTAGCACTACATACTTGGTTGGTCATATGGGTAGATTACCAACCCAAGAACAGGGGGTCTTTATGTCATATTTTTCAACAACTTTTTCCCTCTTTTTAGTAGTATTTTTCCCCTCCTTTGATGAAAGTGTGGCCACTTTCCTCTAAATAGGAAGGAATTGATAAGATTTATGCAAGATAATATTTAATATTATCTTCATGTGAGATAATATCCGACAAGTTATTATAATAGAATATTAAATTAGTTATTTTAGAAATGAAAGTTTAAATTGGTTTTTCTAAATTAGTATCTTCTAAAATAAAAATTATATATTTTTTAAATAGCATGTCTTCTAGAAAACATCATTGTACTCCTTTATAAATTTCGAATATGAAAAATATTGTGTATGAATTTTCATTAAGAAAAGTCTCTCTTTTAGTGTTTCTTTTCTTTTCATGCATGTTCATGCCAATTATTTCTCATATCATAGATGCATAATAATATCATACAAATATCTCACGAATTGTGAAATAATTTTGGGATTATCTCAATACATTGTTTGGTTTGCAAGCATTAGAACAAATATGGTACTTAAGAAAAAATAAATTGGACTAAAGATGATGGAAGATGATGATATCATCCACAACATATGTAAGTTTCACTATTTTATGAATGAACTAGCTAGAAATAATACCAAGGTAGAGAGTGGTGATTAAAGCTATTTTATTAAATAGCACACCTTCTAGTTATAATAATATGGTGTTCAAAATGAATAAAACTAATCTCATTTTGGAAGATATAATTTTCACTTTGATTGATGATGAAAATTAGGTTAAGAATAATGACTCGATCAATAAATAAAAGTTATTGTTTATAAATAAGAAGCAAAAGAGTAAGGATCTTTCATCCAAGGATAAATTTGTGTCCTTCTACTACAAATAACAAGGCCATATAGTAATGAAATACATACAACATGCCAAGGACCTAATAGATGGAAAGCAAAAAATAAATAAGGCAATGGTTGCAAATGAAGATGACAATGAATAATAAAGTCTTGTAGTACATAATGAATACCCTCCCCATGAGGATAGTGAGGAGGAATATGTTCACCGAATTGATTAAGGATCACTCCTCATGAATAAATATATGTGTCCTATTCACAAGGGATATTTAGTGTGTCCATAATTATAACAAAAATTATTTTTGACGTAATAATTGGAGTCCCATACTACACTTTTAAGTGATTGATTGTGTGTATCTCTGATCATAATTGTTATCAATAGTAGTGTGTGTTCTTATTAGTAATTACAATGTTGGATAGAAAGTGCATCCCTACCCAATTATGTTGTATGACCTTGAGTGGTTAAATTTACCCCTCTTCTTGGTTAAGCGTCTAGTGAGGCTTCCCACTTAAGAAGCATAGTGAGGTCATGCCCAAAATTTCTTGTTGTGAATAGTTGAGTGTGTCCATATTCTTATCCTAAGTGTAGTTAATGAAATATTGTATTTCCCTAGTTCATAATACTTATGTTTAGATTATGATGTAATATGAAAGGAATATTGGGATTTATTATATCATATGATGTGATAAATTGTAATAAGTTGAAAATAAATTGAGTGGTTACAATCACTCATGTAGGAAACATGGTTGGTAGTTAGTTATGATTTTCACCAATTATGGAAATCAAGTTGTTAGTGTTGTATTATATGTAGTTTCTCTATATTAGGCCACATAATTTATATTTAAACAACTTTGATCAATTATAATATGATTGAAGCATTCTTATCAATTCCACAACTTATAAATTGTTATAAGTGGGATACTTTTGGCCCATAATGAAAGTTGGTACCAATAACTATGTAAAATCATGTGCTAAGTATTAGTTTCATAAAGATAAAATTCATGACCGTATATAGGTTCTTCCAATTAAGTCTCCTTGGCATTTTTCCACTTTGGATCTTGATTTGGTAGGACTTATTTCTCCCCTATCATTAGATGGACATATGTTCATTATAACTACTATAGAATATTTTATGAAATGGGTGGTGTAGCAACCCCGGGACGCACACACCACTCTTTTTACTCTACTTGCTATGTATTAAAACCCAAAATGAAATGGAAGACAATGAAAAGCATATAACATGAAAATAACAAAGGTAGATTTATTTATTTGGATTTAAACCCGGTTATATGTCGGTCCCTCTTAGGCATACCCATTTTGATACAATAAGGTTATAAATAGGCAAAGAGTGCCCCTTTCAATAAAAGGTGGTACGCTTTCAAAAGCTCCCCGATTCTGCACATGGAAATGTATGACGGCTTAAAGATGCCTCCTTCTCCAAGCATGTTTCCTGGAGGGATCCCTTTTGCTCTAGTATTTTGTAGATTATGTTCAATGAACATGTGGCCCTATAAGCAATGAAACAACAACACACGCTTAGATTTTCGAGAATGCCTCCCTAGATGAGGTTGTTAGTAATGAATATGCCAAAATGAAAGCAAGTGTAGATTAAACCTATGCTCTGAAATTAAATGAATGAAATGATATTATGCTAATGATATGCTAAAAATAATAATGAAACTAATGTATAAATCCCTAAGCTAGACCTATGGGCCACTGTCCGAGACAACAACTGCTAAGGTAAATTTTGTTCTCTTTGCCCAAAAGCTATGGATCAAAGGTTGTATCAGATGTTGAAATAGTGGTTGCTTTGCTCTCCAATTTGTCAGGGCTTTGCCATAAATGTGATCTTCAAAGGAAACTCTCTAAGTCTCAAAATCTCTCCTCAGTGACTTGTTCTGATAAATTCCCCCAAAAAAATCTCTCTTGGTGCTCTCAGGGTTGCACCTTTTAAAGTGTGTGAAACCCTAGGTCTATACCCAAGCCCTAGGACTGAATCCTCATGCATAGTGAAGGTTAGAATGAGAATCGTTTTGTATTTTCTATGTTTAAAGACCAGTTATCTAAAATCTAACTGCAAACTGGAGTCTCCTATGCAAACTAGTCATTAGCATGAGCAATTTTGTCTTCTTATGTTTAGAGGCTAGTTAAATAAAGTCTATGTGTAAACTTAAGTCTCCTATGTGAACTGGTCATGAAAGGTAATGCAAAGTTACTCTCGCTCACCTTTATTGCATGCAGACTACCACTTCCACCCATGATTAGGCCTTTTTGTCGACAAAACTGCTTTTATGATTTAGCTGTTGTCATCTACAATGACTAATATTTGGCTATTGTTGTCTACAACAGCTAATATCTGGCCACTCTAAGCTCGAGAGGCTAAGGTATGGTTGCTCTATTCTTGAGCGTATAGGCTTGGATGGGCTTGAAATGCCCTAGATGAGTGGTAAGAACCACTTCTGATGCTTGGAAAGTCCAATACTATGTCATGTGATCTTATGAATGTGTCTTTATGAGTAGCTCCCCTAAACATGACATGTTTTAGGTGTCTACAGATGCCCCTTTTTGTGATGCACTATGTGGAAAACACAACGTTGAGCAAAAATGTAGACTTATCTATTTATAGGGTGTATGGTGATCAATGGTCTGATCAACTCCATATGGCCCAATCATGCAAGATGGTGCACACCCCTTGAATCATTGCCTCAATATTTGGAGGACTTAGCTCAGTGTCTTGGGCATGTTAAATTGAACTCATTCCTCAAAATAAATCAGGTAGCTTCAACTACTACAATAGTTTTGATCGGTAGGAGAGATACAATTGAATATGTCATGTATGCTTACGTTCCCAGTAAACAAGGCAAATTTGTGATTGTTGTATGCAATGATTCATAAGATGAACATGATTTTTATGTGATCAAGTGATATTTTGTTGAATTTAATTATGTTATGTTGAAGCTTTGAACTACCTCCTCACACAATGGATTGGAGAAGAAATGAAAATGAATGAAGCGACAAGTTGCTTGACCAATATGACTAATATGGTATCCTTTCTAGCATTTGTTGCTTTAATGGGCGAACCCCCATCCAAGTGTGATTCCAATTTGTTTATGATAACCATCCATTTCTATCTCGAGGAGTGGTATAACTATTAATAGAATTATTAGGGATTTAGCATGAGTGATTATATTTATGTTTATATTGTATCACTTTGGCTTAACATTTTTGGTATCATAGGGGAATTAGGATGATCATTTCACACCCGTGGAGCAGTTTGACCATCTTGGTCTTCTTTGGGATTGAAGGGTGGCACATCATAACTCCAAAATGAAATGTTTTTACCCCAAATGGCCTTATGGTAACCTACTCATCTCATCAAAATGCATGGAGTGGGAATCGCTGCAATCACCGAGTGGATAGAATAAGTAACTGGATATGAGGCGTACTCGATATTATGCTTATATGTGATTTTTATGTTATTTTGGTCATTATGATAACTAGAGGTATTTAAAATGTGCTTATTTAATGTTTTTTTGTTATCCCCCATGAAAGGATTTTTTTGTTTTTATTTGTGGAGCAGGCCACTATCAGGTCCAGTGACCTCTGAGTCTTTGCCTATGGCCACTGTCACCTTGAGTAACCATGAATTTTGGCCCACTGACATCAGCAAAAACCAAGGCATAATTTAAAAATATAAAATGTATTTTTAGGGATTTTGACCTGTCATTTTCTTTGTTGATAATTCACTTTTCGGAGCTCTGGTAAGACAACGAAAGTTATAGTTTCAGAAGATACTTGCATCAAAGATATGGCTGCATAGGGTGAGGTATTAGCTGTTGGAGGAGTCAGAGCTTCTCGGGTATTCTTTCAAATCCTAACCTCTTTTCCTCTTTTGAATAAAATTGAACCTTACTAAGTAACTGGTAAATGAACCTCACTAAACCTGTAGGTAACGAATGAAATCTGTAGCTAGGCTTAGTATAGATTTTTATGTGGTGGGTTGGTCCCCATTTTTTATGTTTTCAATTTTTTTGTATTTTACAGCCTAGGGTTCACGGGTTTGTCTTGTCGCCTTTAGGCCGCTGTCACTCAAAGTGGCATAAATTTGGTTGCTATCGCTCAGAGTGGCTAGGTTTGAACCCCAATGGTTAGAAATTTTACCATTGGGCTCCAGCGACCAAATTCTGGCCACTGTGGGTGATAGCAGCTAAATCCCTTAGCCAATTTTGCAAAGATTTTTTTCTTTTTGAATTTTGCTGAGATAGTTTTTATTTTTTTTGGAATTTTGAACTACTCTATAGCATGTGTTGCATGCCTAGGTGTATTTATCCCCCTCTTTGCTCATATTTTAAGAGAGGGTCAAATTTTTCATGTTTTATTGAGATTTATGCCTTAGATGCATTGTAGTTATGTTTCATCTTTCTTTGATTTTGCTTAGATCCTTACTGTTTGGGATCGGGACCTGAAGCTCATGAATGACATTCTACCTCTTTTGGATGACATGAATTGGTGGTGGCTTAAGGCTCACGGTCTCCAATATGTTACCAGTCTACCTCACATCATGTCGAATCAAGATTATCTTACGACTTTGGCCCATCATTGGGACCCTTCGACTAATATCTTCCACATTTCGACTGGTGAGATGACCATTGTGCCAAAGGATATGTACAAGATCTTTCGGATCTCTTTATATGGAGTGGCCATCATTTCTTTGGCCACTAATTATCAGGGGGTTGTTTTCACTCAGGTTTTCAGAGGATGCTCATAGGTGGCCCTCAAGGACACCATGTTTGAGGGAGTGTCCATTATCCACTGGTACGAGGAGCAGGTTTTCATAGTGAGGCATAAAGTATTATTGATGGTCATCAACAACGTCCTTATCCCAAACTGCTTAGGCTTGAGGTTCCCTTGAAATCTCCTCGTGATGGTTCATGACTTGATGTATAGCGAGGAGCCTATCAGATATGCATGGGACCGATCTCTATTGGTTCAATTTTATGATGAGCTATACCACATCCATAGGAGGGGTCATGTCAACATTGCTTGTAGTTGGCTTTGGCAGATCTAGATATGGGAGCACATTAAGGTAGATCATCCCAAGGGGATTCTTATTGAGATAATAGTTTTGGATGAGTTGATTCAGTGCTATACCGCCAGATGGGCTAGAGAGAGTGAGAAGAAAAAAAGCCACACTTTTATAGGGAATTTGTCTCATTATACAACTACTTTCATTGGACTCTAGGCTAGAGATGTCATATGGAGCCCGTATCATGAGTGTCCCGCTTGGGATGACCCAACCAATTTTACTGTTAGAATGTGACATGAGTGATGGCTCATAAGCCACAATATTAGCATCCAAGAATACTTATTCTACTCTCAAGTTCTTCATCAGTACAGGTTGTAGTAGGATGTTCCACTAGTACTATTTTTCTACTAGTGCATCAGAGTAGAGAAAGACCTTCCTCCCTGATAGATCATAGAGTTAGCTGATGAGGAGGATGCCCCAACTGTTGATCCTGGAGTGGTTGGGGGAATCATAGATACATTTGTACGATGGTGGAGTGACTTGATGTGGCACAGTGAGGGCAGTATGGGCTGAGAGGATGATGGCAGATATGGGGTAGATCCATCAGGGTGTAGGGTTCATACTAGGACTATGGTGTGGGACCAGCAGGTAGAGTAGGTTGTAGTGGAGGAGTAGGAGGCTCTTAAGGAGGTGGAGGAGGAGATGGAGCCTAAGGAGATAGATTATCCTCTTAGGGCACAACTGCATGATGTGGAGGTTGAGCTCCATTCAACTAGGATACAGATACAATGGTGTGATACCATCATAGATCAATGGGATACCACTATAGCATAGATTTCAAACCAGATATAGGATTTATAGGCTGCTATGGGAGGAGCTACTCGAATGCAGGTTGTTGTTGCTCCTCCTGCTCCTGAGGGTCCTTCAAGGGTAGCTCTTGAGGATGAGATCAGGCATCTATAGAGTTTGCTAGATGAGATTGATGTACAGATTGTTGATGACGTAGCCCATATTGCCACTCTCTTGAGGTGGATCAGGAGGCTAGGAGCCATCCCTAGGGAGAGAGGAGCCATAGGTGGGTCATAGGTTAGTAGGAGTTCTATAGTAGGGCAATATTTCATTCAGCCTATTCATGGGTACAGACTCGTACTGAGAGACCAGTAGGGTCCAACTCGCACCATTCTCCTAGATATTCAGCCATAGAGGGTGGTATTGCAGGGTGCATAGGCCCAGTATTTTATTGATGGCACACTTGGTTTTTTTCTTAGGTCGGCTGACCTATATGATTGTAGCCCACGGGAATTTTTGTATATCCATGGACTTGACACACATACTTTTATGATATATTTACATTATGACTCATTATGTGTATCATTTATTTCTTATGTTTTTATTTTCATTTTGTTTTTATGGTGTGATGGATGATGGCTTCATGATGAATTGATATATATATGTGTTAGATGGATTCTTATGTATGTGTTAGATGATAGATGCTTTCATGATTTAATTATTGTGATATTACGTGATGTATTTCAAGTTGATTTGATGATGTATTTGTGATACTTTGTATGGATGAATGCATTGATGTGATATTTGATGTGAATCAATGATTTATGACCTATGCATTTATGGATGAAATATTTTTGTTAAATGCATGTTTAATTTTGTTTTAATTTATACATCTAACTCATGCTATGATATGGTGAATGCAGTATGTATTTTAATGTGAATGAACTTGTATATTTTAATTACTTAAAGCATAATGGATGCCTATGCCATGATTTTGAAAATTGAACGGGTGATACCATAGAAAGTATAACAACCATGAATATTTAATAATCATTCTACTCATAAGAATTAATTATCCTCCATATGTGAAATGTGATGGTGTGGAATGTATGTATTTTTTGGATAAGCTTCTGTAATTTAAGAGATGTAAAATAGTTAGTGGTCGTTTAGACGTCATTTTTTATATATATTTGGTATCTATTTTAATATTATTTTATTAATACCCCCTAATTTACATAGGCTTATAAAGAAATTTTATGATGTGATTGATGATATGAATTTTTGCCATAGTAGAAATTTGATTACGGGTTTTTCTTGTGACTTCAAACACTCTAGTTACCCTATCAACAATTATGTACTTGTCATACAATATTTTTGTAAAGCAAGTATTTCACTATGTACTCGGATATTCATTCTCTCTGTGTGTGCAAATGAATATATTTTTGATAGAACTCAAGCATTTCCTCTGATGTCATACGGGATTATTTCAGCCCATTGCTAATATCAGGGATTCTCAAGTGTTTTATCTCATCTTTATGTTGGACTTAGTTGGACTATACCACTAGGCAGTTTTGAGTTACCTAAGCTAGCTCATCCACATTAAAATATTGGTCTATACAAATGCCAGGAGCTTTTGTGATAGACGTATTATCATGCGTAAGGATTTCTCCTTCTAGTTTTGTGCAATGCTAAGAATTCTAGGGATTCAAGTTCTATTCCCTAAGAATTATAGGGATTCAAGTTCTATTCCCTAAGAATTATAGGGATTCAAGTTTTATTTTGACTATTTTTTTTTCGTTTTCTTTTGATCAAGGGATTCTTGTAGTGATGATAATCACTATTTATTTTGACTATTTTTTTTTATATTTTGAACTATGACTTTGGGCGTTGATGTTTGAATTTTGCAGAATTTGAAATTTCAATTTTGAGATTTGAATTTGGCTTTGTTCTAAGATTTTTCTTATTTGTATGAAAGCAAGGGATATATGCAATGATGATAATCACTCATTTCTAGGTAGGTCAAAACTTGTCCTTTTGCCAATTCTCAGCACCTTTAAACCGGTTGCACAGGGGGATAAGCAAGGAAGTTTCTTTTCGCTTTTGGTAACCTATACCACTTTGTTATTTTTATCTTCCCTTGTATCAACTAGGATTTTAGTGTTTCAATTAGTGATGGGATCCTGATTATCCAAGGTACTACAACTAGAATTGATATTCTACTAATCAAAATGGTTTTCTACAAAAGTTGATAAGACCACTAGACATGGTTGAAATAATAGGAAACCTTTGCATATTTCATATAGCAACATTATTTGGTTGTGTTGAGAAACACAATTGCACACATGGATGCATGGATGGGGATAACTTGTATATTGTAATTGAAATACAAATTGTGGCATCATTTGTAATATTTTGATCATAACATAAGCGAATGCAATGGATATGTATTTATATGCAATTATGCGGATGTAAGATGAATTTTTTTTTTTTTTTGTTTTATCTTTTGCATTGTTTTTGTGCTTTTGATTTGACCAAAGGGCTTTAAAATACCTTTGGAGATTTTTGTATTTTTATTTTGACCAAATGGATTGGATACCCTTGGAGCTTTTTCATGATTTGATTTGACTTGACCAAAGGGCTTTAAGATGCCTTTTGGTTTTGATTTTGACCAAGCGGATTGGATACCCTTGGAGCCTTTTTGTGATTTGACTTGACTTGACAAAAGGGCTTTAAGATGCCTTTGGAGATTTTGTTTGATTTTTATTTTATGACATATTTGAATGTTTTTAATTTTATGACATCTTTGAATGTTTTTTATTTTATGGCATATTTGAATGTTTTTGATTGTATGACATTTGAATGTTTTTATTTTATGACATATTTGAATGTTTTTGATTTTATGTATGAAATACCTTTAGATGAATGATATTGAGAGGTTCAGGCTCTTAAAAACCATCTAATGATGTTAGGCGGTATGCACCAGGCCCAACTCTCTCTGAAATTATGTAGGGGCCTGTTGAGAAGCAACACACCCCCACTAAAAAAATGAAATTTCATCCTTTGAAAATATTTAGCTTTCATTTTTCCGTAGGGACCCTCTTGATGTTTTTTAGGTTTTTATTTCAAATTTTTCTTGCCTTCTTCTTTTTCAAGTTTTGCATATACCAAAGTACTTAAGTAGGCTTGCATATGGATTTTATTTCAATTTAGAATTCATTTTTAAAATGTTAGAGTCATCCTGAGTAAAGAAGATCTTTCACTAATATGTAAAAAAAATGTAGAGTACAGATGAACAAAATCATTGAAGTCAACCTACATTTTCTGGAGAATTGGAAAAGTAGAAGTCACTTGGAAAACGTCGTGATATCACAACATTTCTATTTTTGGAAACGTCGCGATATCGCGACATTTTCCATTTTCGAAAACGTCGCGATATCGCGACATATTTTGGTAGAAAATGCCGAGTGTATGAAATGTCGTGATTTCGCGACAGGTTTTGGAAGAAAGAGCTGAGTTTCGAAAACGTCGCAATTTCGTGACATATGCCATTTTTGGGAATGTCACGATTTCGTGACATATTCCATTTTTGGAAACATTGTGATATCGTGACACATTTTGATTGGAAGGAAAGCTTGCAGAGATGTCGCGATTTTGCGACCTGTTCCATTTTTGCGATGTCATAAGCTTGAAAGAAATGAAGTATGGAAAATGTCATGATTTCACAACACATTTGGATCAGAAGCAAAGCTCAAGGAAAACGTCACGATTTTGCGACATATGCCATTTTTGGAAACGTCATGATTTTGCAACATATTCCATTTTTGGAAACATCGCGATATTGTGACACATTTGGGTTGGAAGTTCCAAGTAAAGAGGACGTCGCAATTTCACGGCAAAAGGGCCAAAGCGGAAGCATCAAGTGCGGAGGACGTCGCGATTTCGTGACATGTCGCGAAATCATGACATGTCACGGTTTCGTGGCAAAGGGGCCGAAGCGGAAGAAAAGTAAAGAGGACATCACGATTTCGTGACATGTCACGAAATCACGACATGTCACGGTTTCACAGCAAAGGGGCTGAAATGAAAGAAAAGTAAAGAGGACGTCATGATTTCAAGACATGTCACGAAATCGTGACATGTCACGATTTCGTGGCAAAGGGGCCGAAATGAAAGAAAAGTAAAGAGGACATTGCTATTCGTGACATGTCACAAAATGTCGCAGGGGTCGAAATGGAAGAAAAGTAAAGAGGACATTGTAATTTCACGACATGCAACAAAATCACGACATGTCACGGTTTCGCGGCAAAGGGGCCAAAACAAAATAAAAGTAAAGAGGACGTCGCGATTTCGTGACATGTCATGAAATCATGACATGTTGCAATTTCGTGACAAGGAAGAAAGAAAGAAGCAAAGTGGGGAATACGTCACGATTTCATGACATGTCGTGATTTCGTGACAGTGGTTTCACGATAAGGAATAAAGAATGGAAGCTAAGTATGGAAAACGTCGTGATTTCACGACATGTCATGATTTCGTGACATGTCGCGATTTCACGACAAGGAAGAAAGAATGGAAGCTAAGTATGGAAAACGTCACGATTTCATGACATGTCACAGTTTCACGACAAGGAAGAAAGAAAGAAGCAAAATGGGGAACATGTCGTGATTTTGCAACATGTCACGATTTCACGACAAAGAAGCCAAAATGAAAAGTAGCTTGAGGAAAGCATTGCGTTATCGTGACACATGTCAAAAAAGGAACCAAGCCGACAAGGTAATAAAAATTAGGGTTTAATTTAATAATATTAAAATGCTAATCCTGGTTTTGTCTTTTGCAGAAAGCCATCTGGCAGTTGCATACTAGCGGAAGTAATGGCGAAAAAGACAAAAATAAGCACGGATCAAGCGAAGGCCGTCAGATGGAAATGGGAGATGCCAAGAATTTTTGGTCCATCCAGATTTTATAGATCTGGTCGTAAAGAGACTTTACGATGACTAAGCAACTGCCTCATTTAATGGAATATGTCGGCAATTGGCCAGAAAACAAAAATATCTACACATAGTTATCGAAATTTGCCAATGGACGCATTTAACAAGAGAATTTATGGTGAAAGTAATGGCGTGTAGAGAATTTCAAACTCAGAGACGACTTTGTGAAGATAAAATGTTAGAGAAATCAGTGAATCATCCGAATTTATCTGAAGAATTAATGAGACGCTCCAAGCAGATGCACCAGAAAGATGGAAGATACCTTCACACGTAGTGCCCATTTATGGAATATGTCGACAACTAGCCAGAAAATGAAGATATTTACTTATAATTATAGATGGATGAGAATAATATTAGATCTTGCCTTCTCCATTTATGGCAAGTAACTGCACTAAGATTTGTAGAATGGTTAGGTTTTATTGAAACTCTATTTTAAAAGGCCTTATATTGTAAAACCTGGGTAGTAGAGTTTAAGTGATAATATTTAGGGTTTTGGAAGAAGATATTTTTGAAAAGATCAGGGTTTGTCCTGGATCTATATATACTTCTTTCGGATGTAAATTCCAGAGGTGAAAACTTAGAATAAAAAGATATTGGAGCAATTTTCTACAAATCTTGTTTGAATGCTTTGTTCTGGACCTGGAGTTGATGTAGTTTCATTTTCTGTGATAGCATGGTTAGGAGCCTAATCTCTTTCAGACTACGATAAGTTCATCTTATTTTGTTTTCATTTCATTAAGGTTTATTTAATTTATGTTGTAGATCTGTGTTATCAAAGATTGGGTATGCTACTAGGCTTCATTCTTTTTATTGTATGCTAGGGAAAATTATAGATTTAAGGTTCAGGCCTGTTCTAATTGCTCTGTCCTCACTATGCGAGCTAAGTTGCTGGTGAGAGATACCAATTTCAACTCACTTTCCTTTTGTTTGTGATTTTCTTTTAGATCTATTTTTGTCTCTATATTATGCTCTTAGTGGAAGGTGATCTTAGAAAGCTGGACACTTTCCTCTTTGATTTGTTCTATTGTGAATCTAACCGGTATAACTAAAATTGGTAGTTTTGGTTTTGCAGCTAAGTTAGGTAAACTTCTCTTTTTGCCTTACTCTACTCTCTCTGTTCCATCGATTGAATGATCCATTTTTATTTTCTTTAGAATTTGTCTTTTATTTAAAACTTCTAAAACATAAAGAGCTAGATCAAAGAACTGATTGTAAATCTGAGTGTCCACAAAGATAACCAATTCTAAAAACATTACTGAACAAGTCCAGAACCCATTGTAAGGTAACAGACAGTCCACTTGAAACTATTCCAGAAGTGAAAAAGAGTGAATAGACATTTGACCCAACTCTATAACTCACACCTTGGATATCCAGCAAGATCCTAAAGTGAGTGTGATTTATCCCTTATAAATGTTATCAGGTTTTCATGCTCATTCTTCACAGGGTGTGTATAAAAGTCGAACCAACATTTAAAATTGGTGTTAGAAGGAGGGTAGAACTTACGTTCTTAGTGTGCTTGAGTTGAGAAGTATGATTGTATGTGGTATTTAACAAATACTGTATTTTATCCAGAGTTTGGTAGTCTTTTTTCCCTCCTCCTCAGCATTTTAAAACTTGTTTGTTTGAGTTTTTGCCTAAACAGCGGAACTCAACACCAACATTTAAAATTGGCGCTAGAAGGAGGGTCAAACTTACGTTCTTAGTGTGCTTGAGTTGAGAAATATGATTGTATGTGGTATTTAACAAATACTGTATTTTATCCAGATTCTGGTAGTCTTTTCCCTCCTCCTCAGCCTTTTAAAACTTGTTTGTTTGAGTTTTTGCCTAAACAGCGAAACTCAACACCAACATTTAAAATTGACGTTAGAAGGAGGGCCTGAAGTTCAATAGTTTGTTAAGGATTGTAAGGTTGTAAGTGCTTGTGAAAAAACTAGATTCTAATTATAGAGTAACAAGGTCCCACTCCAGAGCTAGAGAGCTCCTTGTGCTTGAGTTAGAAACCCCCAGAAGAAGCAGCTTCAGAAGGGCCAAGTCCTTATCTGAAATAGTTTTGTCACCACTTGTAGTTACTCCAACTACAATTGAAAGTATCATCGTCAATCAAGTAGTAATGGCAAACTGGTTGGGTTCCACTACCTTAAATATCCCTAGTGCAACCCATGATCTGCCCAGAAATCTTGAGAGATATCTTCCCAGATACGAGCATGATGGAACTAGGACAATGGAAGAACACCTAGTAGCATTCAAGAATGCTCTAAAATTGTTAAATGTATAGCATGAAGATGTGGCTTGCAGGTTGTTCTTGTTCACTCTCCAGGAGGGAGCATACGACTAGTTTTTGAATCTCACTAACGATTCTATTACCAGTTGGAATGACTTGGAAAAGGTTTTTGTATTGCATTTTGGTGAAGTGATAGATCCCAGTGTATTATATCAACAATTTTCTAGTATTAAAAGAGAAATAAATGAATCTGTCAAATATTACAATGTCAGATTTCAGAAGGCTTATGGTAGACTGACTAGTTATTATGTGCCAAATGTAGACCTGGCATTAGAAATTTTTAAGAATTCTCTAGATCCAATGACTTCTGTTTTCTTGAAAAGAGATGCCTCTATTACCAATCTAATAGAGGCTTACAAAGAAGCTTTGGTTCTGGAAAGACAACTGGGACCTCAACCTCTGAATGCTCATCAAACTCCTTTTGTGACATAGGGTGCCCCTATTTTCAATCCCATACCACATCAGATGATGTTGCCAATATGTCAAACTCCACCATCAGGAAATCCATTGGCTGTAACACCTGCTAAAAATGTACAGAATTCGGATAAAGAATCTGATAACACAAGAGTTGAGGAAGTTTCAAGGGTGGTCCAAAAGTTGGCAAATGACTTTTTGACTTTCAAAAGGCAAGTGTCCACCGAAAGAAAACTAAACAGATTTCCTTATCAACAAAATAGATTCACTCGGCCCCCATACAAACCCAATAAGGATTTTAAAGGTAAAGGGCATGATGTAAATATTTGTGACTTGGCTTTGCCTAACTGGTGCAAGATACATGCCACTTCTCAGCATGGGGAATTGGATTGTTTGGAGTTTTGTAATGCCTTTGAAGCTTTATCTGGTGAGTTGGTTTCTCCTGAACATCAAAGAACTGCAGATGCTCCAAGTTCATCCAAGCATAGTGTAGCTATGGTGTTAGATTCTTTCACTTTACCAGAAGAATCATAGAATGTTGTGGAGCTACCCATGGATGAAGTGCAAGCTTTTCAACAGTACAGGAGGGATAACTACAACCTCAGGAACAAAAATCCAAAGCCTAATACTGTGTCTACACCTCTAGATCCATCTCTGAATAATAACCCACTTCCTCCTAAGGGAGGAGATCCAAGAGTACCGGATGGATTTGCTACTCCACTCAATAAGGGATATAATATAGTGGAGGACATGAAGAAGATCAAAGCCAACATCACTCTTCATGAGCTGACCCAAATTTCTGAACAAAGGGATAACCTAATCAAAACATACTCTGAACCCACTGCCAAACCTCTATAAAAAGGGAAGAAGATAGCTAATGCGAATATAGCTATGTACAAAGAAAAGACTGAAGTTTTGCCTTTTCTACTGACTGTCCGTATATTTGGGAAAAATTTACACAACGTTTTGGTAGATTCTGGTGCTTCAGCCAATGTCATGCCTCTAGCCATCTGTCAGCGGTTGGGTTTGACCCCATGAACTCCGAGATGAGAGTCGTCCAATTGGATAAATATGAGGTTAAAGTGGTAGGCGAACTTCAGAATATACATATCCAGCTAGCATCTGAGCCAAAAGCGCAACACAAAATTGACATTCAGGTGGTGGATATTCCTGTAGGATACGGAATGCTTCTGAGCAGGGATTGGTCAAAATACTTGAATGGGTACTTGGCTACTGATTTTTCGCATATGTGGTTACCCTGAAATGGTTTTGCAAATCAATCAAAAATTGACAGAGAACCAAGATATAAACTCATGATCATAGAGTATAATGCCAAGAATGAGACTGTTAATCTTGCTAAGGGTTGTTATATCAGGGTTTATAATTTGACAACTACTCAAAAGGAGAAATCGGTTAAAGCTCACCAAGATTACGACAATGAAGTTGGAATGCTTCATATTGATGGAGCTAAATCTAAGCAAGGTTCTGGTACAGGGGCTATTCTTAAAAGACCAAAAAATCAAGCCAATTTTATGTCTTATTGCTTGCAGTTTCCCTGCATGAATAATTTGGCAAAATATGAAGCATTAGTACCAGGATTAAAATTTGCTTTACATTACTTTGATCATGCAGATATGAAAGCTTGTGTGTTGGACTTGGTTGATTTGCAGGGTGGACGACTTCAAGCCGTAGTGCATTTTAGTCGACACTAAGAGACAGTCAAGCGCTGGCTTGACGAAAGGGCCAGGGTGAGCACCTTCAATCGTGTAGACCTGGTGTTTCTATGGGACAAAGCCCATGAAAAGGAGCATAAACACACCGAGCTACAAACTCTGTGGATAGGGCCATACCAGATTGCCGAGACCCTAGGTAATAATGCTTTTTGCTTACAAGACCTGGAAGGTAATTTTTCAAACCTTCCTATGAGTGGTCAATATCTAAAGCATTATTTCTCAGTTGTTCCATCAAATACATCATTGGAATAAATCACAAAGACATTGTAACATGTGTATATATTGTAAATAAGCTTTGAAGTAGTTTGTTTTTATTTTATTTTGTTTGATTTTAAAGTTCTGTATTTTATCCTTTGGGGTCTATACAAATTTCTTTTAGCTTTTAAGTTTTAGTTTCTTTTAGCTTTTAAAATTTTGTTTGTTTATGTTTTTCCTGGGCAGCAAAGAAAGAATCAACCTTTAAAAATTGTTTTATTCTAATTTTAAAATCTTGAGTTCATTTTGTTTTTTTCTAAATAAGAGATAGTCTGCTTAAACTGAACAGTGAAACTATTTTGTTATTCAGAACAACAGTAGAAAGATAATTGGATTTTGTGTCTTGCTTGCCACAATTATTTTAATTATAAAGAAACTACTATACTGTTGGGCTGAAGAAACTCCCAGGGAATCCAAGAAAAGTTGATCGTAAGAGGGGACTATGACTCGTGAAATTATTTAAGTGTCCATAGAGGCTATCAGTACCTAGGCTGAAGCAGTTTCTAGATCAATGAAGAATAAAAAAAAAAATTGTTTTTAGCAGGGCTTTCCAGATTTTGATATATTTCAAGAGAGAGAGAAGGTGAAAATTTAGCAGGGCAACATAAAACTGGCACTCTTTTCTATACAAAAAAAAAAAGAGAAGAATTTATGTAATGAAAGAGATAGCCAAAGCACTAGAAGATGTTTTCTTTTACCAAGTTGTAGATACCACCTCATAGTTGTGGATCAGGGTTGTGAAAATCTAAAGAGTAACTCTGTCGGGGCTGTAAAAGGCTAAACTAGTAAACAAAGCCCTACTCGGTTTCCCATTTCACAATCTAGAAAAGCTGATCAATTCAAAGTACAACATTAGAAGGCCCAGTCATTCTTGAAGAAAGTTTTATACGCTTATAATTGCACATCAGAAATATTCCTTAAGTGATTCAACCTAGTATGTCCTTGGGAAATTTTAACAACTATCAGGTAGTAGTTAAATTATTTTGAAGAATATTTGGGGCAAGGCATGGTACATGGTCTATGTTGTTTTAAAACTAGAGTCCTGGATTCTAAAATAGTGCTACTATTTTACCTGCAGATATCGCCATTTGTTGAGAAGCAACACACCCCCACTAAAAAAATGAAATTTCATCCTTTGAAAATATTTAGCTTTCATTTTACCGTAGGGACACTTGATGTTTTTCAGGTTTTTATTCCAAATTTTGCTTGCCTCCTTCTTTTTCAAGTTTTGCATATACCAAAGTACTTAAGTAGGCTTGCATATGGCTTTGATTTCAATTTAGAATTCATTTTTAAAATGTTAGAGTCATTCTGAGTAAAGAAGATCTTTCACTAATATGTAAAAAAAATGCAGAGTACAGATGAACAAAATCATTGGAGTCAACCTACATTTTCTGGAGAATTGGCAAAGTGGAAGTCACTTGGGAAACGTCGCGATATCGCGACATTTTTGTTTTTGGAAATGTCGCAATATCACGACATTTTCCATTTTCAAAAACGTCGCGATATCACGACATATTTTGGTAGAAAAGGCCGAGTGTATGAAATGTCACGATTTTGCGATAGGTTTTGGAAGAAAGAGCCGAGTTTCAAAAACGTCACGATTTCATGACATATGCCATTTTTGGAAACGTTGTGATTTCATGACATATTCCATTTTTGGAAACATCACGATATCGCGACACATTTTGATTGGAAGGAAAGCTTGCGGAGATGTCACGATTTCATGACCTATTCCATTTTTGTGATGTCATAAGCTTGAAAGAAATGAAGTATGGAAAACATCACGATTTCACGACACATTTGGATCAGAAGCAAAGCTCAAGGAAAACATCACGATTTCGCGACATATGCCATTTTTGGAAATGTCATGATTTCGTGACATATTCTAGTTTTGGAAACGTCGCAATATCACGACACATTTGGGTTGGAAGTGCCAAGTAAAGAGGACGTCGTGATTTCGTGACATGTCACAAAATCACATGTCACGGTTTTGCGGCAAAAGGGCCAAAGTAGAAGCATCAAGTGTGGAGGACATCACGATTTCTGATTTCATGGCAAAGGGGCCAAAACGAAAGAAAAGTAAAGAGGACATCATGATTTCACGATGTCACGAAATCATGACATATCGTGGTTTCACGGCAAAGGGGCCAAAACGGAAGAAAAGTAAAGAGGACGTTGTGATTTCATGACATGTCATAAAATCACATGTCGCAGTTTCATGGCAAAGGGGCCAAAATACAAGAAAAGTAAAGAGGACGTCGCAATTTCATGACATGTCATGGTTTCGCAGCAAAGGGGCCGAAATGAAAGAAAAGTAAAGAGGATGTCGCGCACAATTTCGCGGCAAAGGGGCCGAAATGGAAGAAAAGTAAATAGGACATTGTGATTTTGTGACAAGGAAGAAAGAAAGAAGCAAAGTGGGGAACACATCACAATTTCGTGACATGTCATGGTTTCACAACAAGGAAGAAAGAATGGAAGCTAAGTATGGAAAACGTTGCGATTTTACGACATGTCGTGATTTTGTGACATGTCGCGGTTTTGCGACAAGGAAGAAAGAATGGAAGCTAAGTATGGAAAACATAGCATTTTCATGACATGTCGTGGTTTCGCGACAAGGAAGAAAGAAAGAAGCAAAATGGGGAACACGTCGCGATTTCGCGACATGTCACGGTTTCGCGACAGAGAAGCCAAAATGAAAAGCATCTTGAGGAAAGCATCGCGTTATCATGACATGTGTCAAAAAATGAACCAAGCTGACAAGGTAATAAAAATTAGGGTTTAATTTAATAATATTAAAATGCTAATCCTGGTTTTGTATTTTGTAGAAAGCCATCTGGCAGTTGCATACTAGTGGAAGTAATGGCAAAAAATACAAAAATAAGCACGGATCAAGCGAAGCCAGTCATATGGAAATGGGAGATGTCAAGAATTTTTGGTCCATCCAAATTTTACAGATCTAGCCGTAAAGAGACTTTACAGTGACTAAACACCTGCCTCATTTAATGGAATATGTCGACAATTGGCCAGAATAAAAATATCTACACACAGTTATCGGATTTTGTCGATGGACGTATTTAACAGGAGAAGTTATGGTGAAAGTAATGGCATGCAGAGAATTTCAAACTCAGAGGCGACTCTACGAAGATAAAATGTCAGAGAAACCAGTGACTCATCCAAATTTCTCTGAGGAATTAATGAGACGCTCTCGAAAGATGCACTAGAAACATGGAAGATACCTTCACACGCAGTGCCCATTTATGGAATATATCAGCAATCGACCAAAAAATGAAGATATTTACTTATAGTTACATATGGATGAGAATAATATCAGATCATGCCTTCTCCATTTATGGCAAGTAACTGCACTAATATTTGCAGAATGGTTAGGTTTTATCGAAACTCTATTTTAAAAGGCCTTATATTGTAAAACCTGGGTAGTAGAGTTTAAGTGATAAGATTTAGGGTTTTGGAAGAAAATATTTTTAAAAAGATCAGGGTTTGTCCTGAGTCTATATATACTTCTTTCGGATGTAAATTCCAGAGGCAAAAACTTAGAATAAAAATATATTGGAGCAATTTCTTGCAAATCTTGTTTGAATGCTTTGTTCTGGACCTAGAGTTGGTGTAGTTTTGTTTTCTGTGATAGCATGGCCAAGAGCCTAATCTCTTTCAAACTACAATAAGTTCATCTTCTTTTGTTTTCATTTCATTAAGGTTTATTTAATTTATGTTGTAGATCTGTGTTATCAAAGATTGGGTATGCTACTAGGCTTCATTATTTTTATTGTATGCTAGGGAAAATTATAGATTTAAGGTTTAGGCCTATTCTAATTGCTCTATCCTCACTGTGCGAGCTAAGCTACTGGTGAGAGATACCAATTTCAACTGACTTTCCTTTTGTTTGTGATTTTCTTTCAGATCTATTTTTATCTCTGTCTTATGCTCTTAGTGGAAGGTGATCTTAGAAAGCTGGACACTTTCCTCTTTGATTTGTTCTATTGTGAAGCTAATCGGTATAACTAAAATTGGTATTTTTGGTTTTGCAGCTAAGTTAGGTAAACTTCTCTTTCTACCTTACTCTACTCTCTCTGTTCCACCGATTGAATGATCTATTTTTATTTTCTTTAGAATTTATCTTTTATTTAAAATTGCTAAAACATAAAGAGCTAGATCAAAGAACTGATTGTAAATATGAGTGTCCACAAAGATAACCAATTCCAAAAACATTACTGAACAAGTCCAGAACCCGTTGTAAGGTAACAGACAGCCCACTTGAAACTATTCCAGAAGCGAAAAAGAGTGAATAGACATTTGACCCAACTCTGTAACTCACACCTTGGATATCCAGAAAGATCTTAAAGTGAGTGGGATTTATCCCTTATAAGTGTTATCAGGTTTTCATGCTCATTCTTCATAGGGTGTGTATAAAAGTCAAACCAACAGGGCCTATCCAATTTGTTGTAAATTTATCTTGCAAATGCGGCGGTAGGTTTGAGTTCTGTTGATTTTCTTTGAGCACTAGATCCCCAAAATTGAATTCTCTCAAATGGAATTTACTATTTAATGCTCATGTGAGGAAATTCTTATAAAAATGGAGATGCTCCAAGGCATTGACCCGTCATTCATCTAGAAACATTAACTGATCTAGGTGGTCTTGGCGTGCTATCATTATCTATGAAGTCCTTTAATGCTATGCACAAGGTTGGGATTTCTAGTTCTAGGGGCATGATGGCCTTAGTGCCATATACAAGTTAAAATGGTGTTGCCCTAGTAGGCGTCTATACACTAGTCCTATATGCCCATAGTGCTAGAGGAAACTGCAAATGCCAATTCCTATGATTGTCTTGCACTGTCTTCCTCAAGATGGAGACTATTGTTTTGTTCGAGGCTTCTGCTTGCCCATTTTCTTGTGGATAATAAGGCATTGAAAAATTGTGCTGAATATAGTATTTTTTCATTAAAGCAAACACATTTTTTTCTTTAAATATGGCCCATTATACGATATAATATTTGAAGGGACCCCAAATCGACTTATGATATTATGGAGTATAAACTCTGCAATCCTTGGTCCAATTATCGATGTTAATGGGATCGATTCAATCCATTTAATGAAGTATTCAATGGTTTTTATGATGAATGTGTGTTGGCCTGAATATGGGAGAGATATCTTCCCAATAAAGTCTAATCCCCATTGCAAAAAGGGCCATGTTGCCTCAATGGGTTGCAAGGCTTGCGATGGCAAGTGAGTGAGGTTTGCACGATGTTGACACTTTGCATTTTTTGACATACAACATTATTTTTCCATAGTGGACCAATATTAAATGATGTAGGGAAAAACGGTGCACCTAATTATGAGCAACAATATATGTATCTATCCCCTATATTGTATGAGCATCAAACATAAGCATGCATGTAAAATGGAAGCAAAAACCAAACAACAAGATATGAAATGGAACAAGTATACTTCTTATTAATTTGGTGGATCAGATCCAAGGTTACACAATAGTCCCCTTAAGGGCTCAAAGGTGATAAAATTATTACAAATTTTGGGTGCCCAAGGATCAAATCCTTCAAGAAATCTAGGTGCACATCCAATGTCTTTCCTCGTACCCACAATCGAAGTGGGTAGGCCAATGTCACCACTACTAAAATATCTAATATTTAATGTTTGATATTCCTTCCCAATGCCTTCTATGAACCTACACCTACACACAAGGAAGAAAAAAAATATCAAATAGCCAGTGTGTGTGAAGGAAAACATGCAATCCCCATAGGCACAAAAGGGCATATATATTAAAAACATATTAAATCAACTTAGAATGACTTGAAACTTTATTGGGATATTAAATAGAAGGTTTTGAAGGGATATAACAAAAAAAAATTGAAATTGCATCCATAGGCCCCTCAATTTTGCGCTGCCCGTCTACAACCTACAAAGACCAAGACAAGCAATTCCCACCCCTAAACATGTCCAAAATACATGATATTTGGACAGAATGCATAAATAAACATTTTAAGACAACCCATGTGGTTATATTTTTAAAATGAGGTGCATATCCACCTGCATGCAACTTGGGTGCCCAGATGGGCCCTAGGAACCTGCAAAAACTTAAAAAGGTGATATCTCAGCCAATTTAACTCCAAATTGCATTAAATTTGAACTAAAGCATCCTATGATATTCTATAATAGTACTAAAAAAATAGTAAAGAAATTGTGTAAGGATTTCTCCTCATCTTGGGGGTGACGGTGGTGACTACAACTAATGGGGGGCACCCTAGGGTGGGATACCCACCAATTATGTACACCTTTTTCTACCAATCATTGTGGGGAATGGTCCTAAACACTTTAAGGGGTATTGTTGTCAAAGTTTGTGAAGAAATTCACCCAGATAGTAAAGTTATGCCCAAAATACCCTCTTGAAGTCACTCGGTAACCTCCTTCGCTAAGAAGAGATTTCGAGGGAAAGAGAGCACAATAAAGTGAGGGGAAATCTTGAAATAACTCAGTTGCATATCCTAGAACTCCTCTCTATGTTTTTGTGTGGAAATGGAATCCATTTTAAAGCCCAAAGGGGCTCATGTGCAAAAAGGCATGCAATGGCATGCATGGCAGGAGGTGCCATTTGTCAAAAAGGAGGCATGCATTGGATTGGGAAGATAATATCCAATTTTATCCTCCATTATGAATAATTTCATAAGGATTTAGTGCCTTCTACCCCGCATGCTTCAATTGGCGGTGTAAATGGTAGTTTCTAGGTGCCATTTACCCCAAATTTGACTTTTTTTGGGTTAAACTTGCTCACCGTCTCACCCTGGGACGATGGCTCACCACTATCCCAGGGTGGGATGGTGGGAATCTGCAATCATACTAGGATGGGATGGTGGTAAATTTTGGGCCAAAACCTCCCAAAATTGGACTAGAAGCCTCCAAAACCTCTTTCGAAGTGGCTAGAACCATAGTGAGCCTTTTGAGGGCTGCCTAATGGGCCATATGATACCAATTTGATCATTGTTTGTGGATTCTTAATAAGGTTAACCATATTTTAGTGTCTATAGATACCCCTTTTTGATATGAATTGTGTGCAACACAATGCTGAGCAAAAATATATGACTAAAATGTTGAATTATTAAGGTTACTTGATATCCTAACCAACTTTAGATGCCCCAATCATGGAAAGGGCATACGTTCTTGAGTCCTTGTTTCTAACATGTTGAATGAGCTTGCATAATTTTAGAAATTCTATGTCATGAAGTTCTAGGGCCCATGACCAATAATTTCAAGCATTATGATGTGATATTGTGTGCTTGTTTGCTGCTCGAAGTAGGGGAATGATTGTCTTTCTCAAAGATTCGTTGAACGACCATAATTTACATAATTGAGTGTGTGCTTTCTGATTTGGACTAAGTATGACTACCCCCTCAAGAAATGAGTTGATGATGGAATGACCAGTTAGAAAAGTGATGAGTCGCTTGACCCAATTGACTTTTGTTATGCTTACCTTCAGTTTTGCCTCTTGAAAAATAGGGCAATTTGAAGAGGACTTTGGTGAATTTGTTGAGTTTTATTGGAGGAAAGGAGTTGAAAATTATATGCCCAGGGGGGATGGGGTATCGAAAAAATGGCCTTCTTAGGTCATGAGTTAACAAAATTTCCATTCCTCCTAGGATCCGCATGGTTGCATTTTGATTCATGTGAAATTTGGACCCAATTTGAGCTATTTTGGTGCAGTTTTGGACCTGTTTTGGGTCGTTTTGGGATGTTTTGGCCTAATTTTGATACCTCCATCCTAGGGTGGGATGGTTGCATGTTCTACCACCATACCAAGGTGGGAAAATCAGCCAAATATGTGCTCATACCACCCTGGTATGGTGGTGACCCCTATATCTCTATATAAACCGAAAATATGAGGGCTAGGCTTACTTGTGCATGCTTATTTTTGCAATTTTGAGAGGTGAGGAGTAGGATAGTGATTATGAGTAGTGTAGAGATGTCAAATTAATCCCACATTCACCATGAGCCAGTGGGCAGACTCAGCCAGTGGAGGAGCCGGTGCAAGATGGGTATGCTAAGTCTTTCTTATTCCATTTTTCTAATGTTAGGAGTTGATTTTTTTGCTTTTATGCCATTTTTTTGGTTTGGAATCATATCACATTGGATCATGGGTAATTATACCTAATTTATGAGATATGTACCAAATTTTCTATTTTAATTATGTTTTTGTACAATTAGATTGCATTTTATAGGTCCAATTTTGCCTTGTTTTTGCTATTTTTTGATGGCATGAAAGGCGTTTTTGAGCCCAATTTGTTGGAGTCATCCCTAGGTGGGATGGATAGTGTGGGATGATAATAGGCCATCCCTTGATGTTCTGGCCATAGGTTTGGGGGCCGTTCCTAGGTAGGATGGTCACAAACTAGATTCAAAGAGGGGCCATTTTGAGTCTTTTCTTTTGAATGTTTTTGGGGTCATTTGAGGCCATTTTGGTGTTGTATTATTGAGTTGCTTATCCCTAATAGATGGTTAGGAGTTGCTATCGAGTACCAAATCTATTTGATTCCATGTGGGATACCTTGACCATAGAGGACTGGGAATGGTTGGATGCCATCGGCCTCAAGTAGGTGACCCAATTAGAGGTTGTGATAGGAGACCATGCATATTTGACTACCCTGATTAATATGTGGGATCCACACACCAATACCTTCCACCTATTCACAGGGGAGATAATGGTGATGCTTGAGGATGTCTATTAAATTCTTTGAATTTTGATAGAAGGGCAGTCAATTCGTACGACACCCCGAGACCAGAGATGTGTAGTGCTCGAGAGGTGCTTTGGTTATGATCTAGAGACGACAGATCTAGACTGCTTGAAGGGGGGTATGCTTGTAGGATTTTGGCACAAGGTGAAGGTATTGGGGGTGATGCATACACTACTCATGTTTCTCATATCCAGTATGTTGTTACCTGACTCTTCTAGAGTGAGGTTCCCATGGAACCTAGTGGAGATAGTGTTTGCATTGGTGAGGTGTACTGTGGTAGAGCCACTATGTTGGAAATTTGAGGTAATTTGAGGCATTTTATGTTTTCATTGATGTCACATGGATAATTTATGTCACATGGATCACATTTGGTTTTGTTGGCCAAATTATTTCATAAATAAGCATTTATGATATTTCAGAGAGCATGGATATATATAAGGCTTTTGTGAAAACCAAGGCAAAAAAAATAAAAGTTTTTTAAAACCATGGATAGAAGATTTGAAATGCTTTTTTCTTAAAACCAAGGTTGGCTTTTCGTTTCGTCAAAAAAGGTGCCTCAAAGATGGAGATATTCAATTTTGAATATTTAGTTTAAATTTTAATATTTAAAATTTAAATTTAAATTTTAAAATTAAAATTAAGTCAGCACCGACATCATCATAAAAAAGGTGATTAGAATTAAAAGCATCGACGCTTGTGAAATTAAAGGGAAAGTTGCATATATATGCAAAGGATTTTTATTTTAAAAGCCTTGGAATTGAATGGAGGGCATATAATACGGAAGCGCTGAAATCCTTCGTGTGATAGTGTGGTCCAACGACGAGCTCGGGAAGTGCGAAGTTTTTGCTTGTAGAAAATACGAGGTTTTGATTCCCACAGATTTGATTTTTGAGGAGAATATTTGGCCCATGTTTTTGACTGAAGCAAGAGGATAAGATCAAAGGAGCATTTTGTGCTCTTCTTCCTATGCGAGTGCATAGCTTGTGTGGTCTTTGGCAACGTGGTTGAGGATTAGTGTGGGAAGAGACGAGGGTTCGATTCCCTCTAAGAGGCAAGTAAATTTTTTATTAAATAAATTTTTATTGTTGCCTAATTTTGGAGGAATAAGGTGATGATGGTTGATTAAATTTTTATTTTGGAAGGCAAGTTTAAGAGTTGAAATGCACTTTTAGAAAAGAAGATATTTCTGGTATTTTCCTTTTATAAAAGTATATCATATTATATATCATTGGAAAGATTATTTCGAGGGCTATTTGACTAAATCATTTAGAAGAATAAATAAGGTGTATGTAAAGAGATATTTCTATTTTTTTAAAAGGGGTTAAATAGTGAATATTATTTTGCTATTTTTCAAAGTGTGTTGAGTTTGGAAGATTTCCAAAGAGGTTATTCACTTCAAAAAAAGGTATGGGCACATTCTCCTATTGATTGATTATGGTGGTTGATTTCTAAAATATCATTGGAGAGAAAAGGATTGTTTGTGGTTTCCTTTTCAAAAATAGATGGTTGAATGCTTCAATATTTTCTAGTTTGAGAGTTGTGTTTAAACCTTGATTATAAGCATTGTTGTTGAAGCCCATTGATTGTGAAATGAACTTGAACTTAAGCTAGATAAGAAAATGAGTATGATTGTTATGTGAGACTTGTGATTGACCATTTTTGGAAACATTGTGAGTTGGTTGATACATTCTTGGACTAGGGTTTGTGAGAAAGGATTGATCCTTGAGGTGATTGGTTGAGTTGAGTTGATTAAGCCTAGTCAAGTGGATGCATGTGGTTGTTCAAGTTCCTAGAAACAAACTATTTAATATTCTATTGAGTTGATATTGGGATTTGAGTATAGAATATATTGAGTCTCTAAAAATTCTCTTTATGATTCTATGAGATTTATTTGAGTTGAGATTGAGATTTGAGTATAGAATTTATTGAGTCTCTAACAATTATCTTTATTATTCTATGATATTGATTTGAGTTGAGATTGGGATTTGAGTATAGAACATATTGAGTCTCTAAAAATTATCTTTATGATTCTATGAGATTGATTTGAGTTGAGATCATTGTGGATCATTGTTATCATCATTATAGAGTCCATTACCATTCATTGTTGAGTTCATTATTTGCCTTCATAGATTTGTGGATGAGATTTGAGTACTACTTGAGCATGATTGATTGAGCCTTTGAGAAGGATTTTGGGATAGATTTTCTAGACAGATTTATGGTAGTTTTGTGTATGATTGATTTAGCCTATTGAGAAATTTTGGAAAAGTTCTTAGTAAGCTTGTTGAGTAGTTTTGGACAAGTTCTTGGTGAGCTTATTGAGCAAATTTTGGACAAGTTCTTGGTGAATTTGTTGAGCAGATTTTGGACAAATTCTTGGTAAACTTGTTGAGCAGATTTTGGACAAGTTCTTGGTGAAATTTTTGAGCAGATTTATACAAGTTCTTTGTGAGCTTGATGAATTATATCAGTGTGTTGCCTACCTAAGCAGATTAGTGTGTTGCCTAGATGAGCAAATCAGTGTGTTGCCTAGTTGAGTAGATCAGTGGATTGCCTACCTGAGTAGATTAGTGTATTGCCTACCTAAGTAGATCAATGTGTTGCCTACCTAAGTAGATCAATGTGTTTCTTAGCTGATTAGATTAGTAGATTGTCTACCTGAGTAGATCAGTATGTTTCCTAGCTACGCAGATCAGTGTGTTGCCTACCTGAGCAGATCAATGTGTTGCCTAGCTAAGCAGATTAGTGTATTGCCTACCTGAGCAGATTAGTGTGTTACCTACATGAGCAGATCAATGTATTTCCTACTTGAGTAGATTAGTGTGTTGCCTAGCTGAGCAAATAAATGGATTGCATACTTGAGAAGATCATTGTGTTGCCTAGCTAAGAAGATCAATGGATTTCCTACCTAAGCAGATCAGTGTGTTGCCTAGCTAAGTAGATTAGTGGAGTGCCTATCTGAGTAGATCAGTGTATTGCTTATCTTTGAGCAAATAAGAGTAATCATTGTATTGGATAAGGATCCTTATTTCTATGTGAAATATTATAAGGATATTATCTTATAGAGTACCCCACATTGGGGGAACCACATTAAATTTTGTGTCTCAATTGTGTGTGGTGACTTGTGCTCTTGCATACTATTGCTATCTAAGTTATTAATGCACATTGCTATATTTTGTTATTATAATTAATGAAATTAATTGACATTGGTTTGGAAAGAAAGTAAAAAGTGGGTGCTATACTGTTCACCCCCCCTCTTAGTATAATCTTGTGTTCTTCAATTGGTATCAGAGTAGGTTCCTTCAAAAATGCTAATAGCTTGAGGGCAGATTCTGTAAGAACACATATGGCTTCAAATAATGGATCATTTAAAAATAAGGTACCACTATTTGATGGTAACAATTATGCTTTCGGGAGCATGATAATGAAGAACTACTTGATATCATAAGGATATGAGGTATGACAGATGGTTGAAAAAGAGTCTAAGGTTGAAGGTGATCCCAAGATAGATAAGACTATGAGGAAACTGGTTGAGATCAATGCAAGGGCAATAAATTGCATTTTGAGTGGGCTACATGAGATAAATTTTGCAAAGGCCATGGTATGTACTTCAACTACTAAAATGTGGACCAAGTTGCAGAATACTTATGAAGGAGATTCTAAGGTAAATTTGTCAAAAATACAAACTCATAGAAAAATATTTAAGGAATTAAAAATGAAATATTCTGAAAATATTTCAAAGTTTTTACTTCGAGTTGATGAGATTACTAACACCATGAGAGGCCTAGGATTTGAAATGAAAGAATCATAAGTTACTCAAAATGCTTTGAGATCACTTTCCATGAAGTATGATGCAAAATTTTCAGCAATAGAAGAAATAATGGATATCAACAAGCTAACAATGGAAGAATTAGAAGTTACTTTCACAACTTATGAGATGAGGATAAGTAAGCATCAGGCTCCAATAAAAGAGATTGCATTCAAGGCTTAAAAGAAAGAGAAAGGGAAGATTCTCGAGATAGATAGATATCTAGTTAATGATGAGGAAGCTAACTTCATAAAAAGGTATAAGGACTCAAGGAATTACAGATACATAAGGAAAGTTATATTCTACAAGTGTGGTGATCTTGATCACTATGCACACAAGTGTCCACATGAAGAAAATAGTGATGATGAAAAAAAGGTCACAAAATAAAATAAGATGGAAAGCATCAGCATGAAAAAGATGAGAGATACAAGCAAAACAGGTATGAGAAAATAAAATATTTTAGTAAGGTAAATAAATCTTACTACATTGTAGAAGCGGGTGATAGCTCAGATCACGGTGATAGAGACAAGTCATATAATGAAAAGGAAGAACATATATTTTTTGGAATATAAGGTGAAATAGAATAGTGCTTTGTGTGTGGTTAAAGAGATCACATATCAGAATATTGCAATGGATTCAGTGATAGTGAAGACGAGATGACACATCAAGGAAACATGTATGGTCAAAGAAATCATGAGAGTTTGTTTGCTATTGAAGATAATGATCTCAGTGATAGTGAAGATGAAGAAGGGTTTTTATATGGGATAAGAGAATTAGAATAACAACATTCACTCCAAATAGAAGAATTTATACAAGAGATTATTGTAAGAAAGACAGATGTCTCAACTGATATAAAGGAAGACTTCAATGATATCCATGAGCAACTACAAGAGGTTAAGGAGAATCTAAAAGAATTGAAATGTTTCTTACATGAGAATTTTGATCCATCACATGACTCAAAAGGTCAAGATATTTTCACTAATAAGGAAACATGTATTTTAGAGACAATAAAGATGAATTCTAATTTGCTACTTGACATAAATAAAGAGAAAGAAGAGGAAGATTCCAAAGCACCAAAGGTCTCATATTTCAAGTTTGGGGAATCACACTCAAAAGGAAAGGAAGTTCTAAAATATGAAAGCAAGGAAGCACCTAATTTTTATGAAGAAAGTTTCAAAGTACCTATGGATCCAAATATTCATTTTGGATCTTGTTTTGAGATATGTGAATAAATTTCAAAAAGAAAATAAACTCTTGAAAAGGAAAGCAAGGAAGAAATTGAGGAAGATGATTTAGATACTACAAATAAGGTACAAGGATGCAATGCACAAGTTGAAAATGATCATAAGGGTAATTTTCAAGAAAGATATGAGGAACCAATGCATGAACAAAAGGATTTTCAAGGACATTGTTTTTCTTGTAATGGATTTGGACACAGGGCTATAAACTGCAAGGTCCATGGATCAAAGAATTCTGATTTTTCTAGAGAAAAATTCAAAGGAAAAGGTATGGTTTTTAGGGACATTGCTTATTATGCAATAGGATTGGTCAGAGAACTTCTAAGTGCAAATAAAATGAGCAAAATGGTTTTGGTTTTAGAGCTACACAATTCAAAATTCATGGTCATAATGGTCAGGAAAACAAAACTTCACAATACAGGGTTCAAGAGGAACATATATGGAAATTATTTCAAGAAAGAATTCAAGATATGGGCACCATCCAAAGGTTACAATATCAAGTGTTTTAATTACAATAACTTTGGACATATTGTAAAATGGTGTAGGACACAATTCAAAACAGGTTCAAGGCAAGAAGGTCAAACAGATTCAAGACAAGAAGATCAAGTAATTCATCAAGAGAAGGATATTAGAAAAACATGGAAGGAAATTGATAGAGGAAAAAACCAATGTAAAATGGGAGTAAAAATACTCCCACCCCAAAATTTATCACCTCAAGAGAGAAGGTGGTGAGGGGGCTAAGCTTAAGAGTCATAACTTTCAGCCCCATAGGTGTCCCTTTTTCCATTGATGTCAAAGGGGGAGATATTTGAGTAAAGGAGAGAGTATTGAGTTAGGGGGAGCAGCCTCCAAAGAGATATTTGAGTTAGGGGGAGCAGCCTCCAAAGATAGCATTGAGCTAGGGGAAGTAGCCTCTAAAGAGAGTATTGAGTCAGGGGGAGCAGCTTTGATTCTCAGAGATGGTTTTTTCAGTAATTGTGGTTTTTGCATTAGAGGTGTTGCCATAAATGACAAAGGGGGAGATTGTTGGAAATTTTAGGTAATTTGAGGTATTTTATGTTGTCATTGATGTCACATGGATCATATTTGGTTTTGTTGGCCAAAGTATTTCATAAATAAGCATTTATGATATTTCGGAGAGCATGGATATATATAGGGTTTTTTTGTAAACCAAGGCAGACAAGATAAAAGGTTTTTAAAACCATGGATGTCATATTTGAAATGGGTTTTCTTAAAACCCAAGTTGGATTTTCATTTCATCGAAAAAGGTTCCCCGAAGATGGAGATTCAATTTTGAATATTTAGTTTAAATTTTAATATTTAAAATTTAAATTTTAATTTTAAAATTAAAATTAAGTTAGTGCCGACACCATCATAAAAAAGGTAATTAAAATTAAAAGTGCTGATGTTTGTGAAATTAAAGGGAAGGTTGCATATATATGGAAAGGATTTTATTTTAAAATCCTTGGAATCGAATGGAGGGCATATAAGATGGAAGCGCAAAAATCCTTCATGTGACAACGTGGTCCAATGATGAGCTCAAGAAGTGTGAAGTTTTTGCTTGCAGAAGAGACGGGGTTTTGATTCCCACAAATTTGATTTAGGAGGAGAATATTTGGCTCATGTTTTTGATGTGAGCAAGGGGATAAGATCAAATGAGCATTTTGCAATATTCATCATATGCGAGTGCATAGCTCATGTGGTATTTGGAGTTGTGGTTGAGGATTAGTGTGGGAAGAGATGAGGGTTCGATTCCCTTTAAGAGGCAAGTAAATGTTTTATTAAATAAATTTGTATTGTTGCCTAATGTTGGAGGAATAAGGTGATGATGGTTGATTAAATTTTTATTTTGGAAGGCAAGTTTAAGAGTTAAAATGCACTTTTAGAAAAGAAGATATTTCTGGTATTTTCCTTTTATAAAATTAGATTATATTATATATCGTTGGAAACCTTATTTCGAGGGCTATTTGACTAACTCATTTAGAAGAATAAATAAGGTGTATGTAAAGAGATATTTTTATTTTTTTTTAAAGGGGTTAAATAGTGAATATTATTTTGCTATTTTTCAAAGTGTGTTGAGTTTGGAAGATTTCCAAAGAGGTTATTCACTTCAAAAAAAGGTATGGGCACATTCTCCTATTGATTTATTATGGTGGTTGATTTCTGAAATATCATTGGAGATAAAAGGATTGTTTGTGGTTTCCTTTTCGAAAATAGATGGTTGAATGCTTCAAGATTTTCTAGTTTGAGAGTTGTGTTTAAACCTTGATTATAAGCATTGTTGTTGAAGCCCATTGATTGTGAAATGAAATTGAACTTAAGCTAGAGAAGAACATGAGTATCATTTTTATGTGAGACTTGTGATTGAGCATTTTTGGAAACATTGTGAGTTGGTTGATACATGCTTGGAATAGGGATTTTGAGAAAGGATTGATCCTTGAGGTGATTGGTTGAGTTGAATTGATTAAACATAGTCAAGTGGATGCATGTGGTTGTTTAACTTCTTAGAAATAAACTATTAAATATTCTATTGGGTTGAGATTGGGATTTGAGTATAGAACATATTGAGTCTCTAAAAATTCTCTTTATGATTCTACGATATTGATTTGTGTTGAGATTGGGATTTGAGTATAGAACATATTGAGTCTCTAACAATTCTCTTTATGATTCTATGAGATTTATTTGAGTTGAGATCATTGTGGATCATTGTTATCATCATTATAGAGTGCATTAACATTCATTGTTGAGTTCATCATTTACCTTCATAGATTTGTGGATGAGATTTAAGTGCTACTTGAGCATGATTGATTGAGCCTTTGAGAAGGCCTTTGGGACATATTTTTTGGATAGATTTGTGGTAGTTTTGTGTATGATTGATTTATCCTATTAAGCAATTTTGGACAAGTTCTTAGTGACCTTGTTGAGCAGTTTTGGACAAGTTCTTGGTGAGCTTGTTGAGCAAGTTTTGGACAAGTTCTTGGTGAACTTTTTGAGCAGATTTTGAACAAGTTCTTGGTGAAATTGTTGAGAAAATTTTTGACAAGTTCTTGGTGAACTTGTTGAGCATATTTTGGACAAGTTATTGGTGAACTTGTTGAGCATATTTGTGCAAGTTATTTGTGAGCTTGCTAAAGTAGATCAGTGTGTTACCTACCTGAGCATATTAGTGTGTTGCCTAGCTAAGAAAATCAGTGTGTTTCCTAGATGAGCAGATCAGTAGATTGCCTACCTGAGTAAATTAGTGTGTTGCCTACCTGAGCAAATCAATGTGTTGCCTACCTAAGAAAATTAGTGTGTTGCCTACCTGAGAATATCAGTGGATTACCTACCTAAGCATATTAGTGTGTTTCTTGTCTAAGCAGATTAGTGTGTTGCCTACTTGAGAAGATCAGTGTGTTGCCTAGCTAAGTAAATCAGTGGATTTCCTACCTAAGAAGATCAGTGTGTTGCATACCTAAGTAAATCAGTGTGTTACCTACTTGAGCAGATCGGTGTGTTGCCTAGTTGAGCAAATCAGTGGATTGCCTACCTAAGAAGATCAGTGTGTTGCCTAGCTGAGCAGATCAATGGATTGCCTACCTGAGTAGATCAGTGTGTTGCCTAGCTAAGTAGATTAGTGGAGTGCCTATCTAATTAGGTCAATGTATTGCCTATATTTGAGTAGATCAAAGTAATCATTGTATTAGATAAGGATCCTTATTTTTGTGTGAAATATTATAAGGAGATTATCTTGTGGAGTACTTCACATTGGGGGAACCACATTAAATATTGTGTCTCAATTATGTGTGGTGACTTGGGATCTTGCTGACTATTGCTATATAAGTTATTAATGCACACTACTATATTTGGTTATTACAATTAAGGACATTAATTAATAGTGATTTGGAAAGAAAGTAAAAAGTGGGCACTATAGGCCCAAAATGACCACATACTTAGTAAAATTTTATATAATTTTGACTAAGTCATAAATTTGTCATTCCTTTCGAAAACCAGGTTGATAATATGAGTCCGCTCGATAGTTATTCAATTTTGCAATGTTTGAAGCGATTTTGGGTAACTCCATTCTGGGTCCGGAATGACGACAGATCTCAAATCCACAAAATTTCTTGAGAGATGGTGATGTCAATAGTGAAAAAGTTTGGAATAACCTCTTTGCATATATCTGATTCTAGAAAATTCATTTTGTTTCTCGCTCCATATTGATGCTATCTTCAAATATATAAAAGTCTCAAGGAAATGATGATGTCAGTGGTGAAAAAGTGCAGAATGGCGATCCAAGGAATGAACAAGTATTTTTTTTAGAATGAAGATAAAGTGGAATAATTGAATAATGATGAGATAGAAGATAAAAATCCTAGAGTGGATTCAAGGTTTAGATACTCTATATCCGGATTGGAGATTCTACTACTAAGAAAGATGATGTCATAAGTGAAATTGCATTTAGCTTATGTCGGATTGAATCTAAACTGTGTGATGAAGAAGATCGATGATCGAGGTTAGTCTTCTAATTTTTGGCTATTTAAAAGATGTTTCTGCATTAGAACTATAATATTCGGCTAGAAGATGAAGCGTCAAAGATTTCCAAGAAGACCAGGCCAGAGGTAGTTACATATTAATGGTGGCAATCTATCCCCAAGAGAGAATCGACAAAAATGTATGATCTATAATATTCTAAACTGCAGTTCTACTGAGTGACCAACAAGTTGCAGAGACCCCATGTTGTCATGGTGGACTCCCTTCTAGTGGAATTCCTAAAGGACAAACCAATGAGCTAGTGCCAACTAAATTCTTTGCTAAGCTGTTGTAACAAGATTTTGTGTATTATTTCTTGATTATTGTATTATGAAAAACTATAAGTAGAGGTCGAACCCTTATTTTTAAGGGTCGGTTCTAGTCTGTTTGCCTATACCATTGTAAATATTCTTGAAGAACTGAATGAAAGGAGAAATACAGTGATCTTCACCTCAAGTTTGTGTTCTCATGCTTGATGTCAGAGGTTTGGATTTCATTATTGTATTTCTATGAATACTTATATGGTTAGTTTGTGCCTCTTTTGGATTACTAGCTGTTATAAGTAGTTGAAATATGCTTTGAGTTTGTTCTATGTTATTGGCAAGCACTTTTCTATGAAATCTAGGTTTTGGTGAATTATGTTATTTGGATCATCATTCCTTAGGTATTGAAATTGTTTGCTATAACTTTTATCTGTTATGCTTTAATATATGAAACAATCTATTTTGAGATAAAGATCGATCTAAATGTATATCCTTAGTATGGTTTTTTGGGAGCTTTTGATGGTGATGCAATGTTGTTAACCTATCCGTCCATTTTTATCTACATATTTCTAATCCTAACATTTTCTTACCCTAAACTCCAAACCCTAAATGAGCATAATTGTTTCAAAAACCTATTAAGTTGACAAGGAACTAGCCTACTCTAGAGGTTGGATTAGAAACCCCTACTTTGGTCAATCGAATGTTGAGTGCTGAGCTATAACTATCAGGAGAAAGCCTAAATAGAAAATAGGAAGATAGACAATCATATTATCGAGTGAAAACTTGGTGCAATTGAGTGCCCAACAGTTTTTGGCATGCTCGATGGGACCAGTTCACAAGGAACACAAAACCCATCTAAAGAGTTATTGTTATCTCAACCTAGAGAAATCAAGATTTAGTGAATTTTCTTGACCTTATTAGCAAAGAAAAGAAAGTTCACCTAGCGACTCCTTGGTTAGAAGACCCTAAAAATTTATTGTAGACCAATACCATTTCATGTATACCAAGTATTTCAGAAGGAAAAACCCTAATTCTTTCTTTCATTGTGAGTTACCTCTGAGAGGGACTGCTATTATTAGAAGTTTGGATCAATATTTTGTTGAAGAAGAGCTTATGGAAGAAAACCTAGTAGTTCCTCCAAGAAGACCTACAACCAAAAATATGGCACATAATGTGGCACCTAATCAACCACTATAGAAATACCCCTATTGGGATTCAATTGGGACCCTTATATTAGACCAAATGGATACCATTCCCTAGGCCGTGTCTAAGGCAACCCCCACATATGATGGATTTGGAAATAAATCCTATGAGCACTACCAAGATATCTTGAATCTGGCAGCAATCCACAACATAAAAGAAGAAAATATTACTGTTAGAATTCTAGCCCTGTCATTTTGTGGAAATATATTGCATTGGTTCAAAACTCTGGAATATAATTCTATCACTTCATGGCAATCATTGGATGATCCATTCATAAAATATTTTAATGAATCTACTAATCCCTTTTCTCTACTGAATCAGTTTACATCTATGCAAAAAAACTAGCAAGAAACTATCTCAGATTTCAATTTGATATTTAGAAAAACATGGAAGATAATTCCCCCCACTGCTAGACCAGCTACTTATTTGGCTTATATGTATTATATTCATAACCTAGGATTAGATCTATATCTACAAACACAACAATATAGAGTTGAAACCTTCCCCCAAGTTTATAATGTATTTGTCCATGCTAAAAATATCCTGATCAATGTAGGAAGAATTCTCACCAAGACCGTGTTGCCCTATAACTCAAAAACCAGTAGTAGCCAGGAGAAATCTACAAAGCTCTCCTACATGGAACCTACTTCTTTAACATCTCCATCTCCAAAAATTAATTCAATCCCCTGATCTAATCCTATGCCCTCCATAGCTTCTTTTCCTCCCTTTCTTTCTCAACCTTCTCAAGAATTGTTTGTTGTTTTGGACATAAAAAATACCATGAAAACTTTGAGTAATAGAATGAATTCGATGGAAAAGAGATATCAGGAAATATCACAATGGAGAATATTCCCATATGTAAACAAATATCAAATACCTGGTGTAGCACCCTAAAATTGGTG
>JAQPPZ010015808.1:0-50394 GCA_028583015.1 Wollemia nobilis | reverse complement strand
CTTATTCGAGAGCCAGTGCTTATCGAGGAGGATAGCACTAACCCAACTTTGGAAGCTAGCAGTGGCAACTACCGTGGATCTTGTGTATCCATCCAAGCGTATGAACATAGGTTCTACATTATTATGGGCAAGAGACAATGGTATGGGATATCACCTCTAGATAACACATGTTTTGTACGTGAGGATACTCATGAACTTGCTTGGTTATGGAATTTCCAATAGAACTCATAGCCAGAGGGCTGGTTATGAGGTTGGAAGATCCAACGATAGATGGTATGGATAACATTACCATCAACCAGAGTCAGAACTGAGCAATCTGGTACATAACCATGCGATGGGGACCCTGTTTACACCTTATTGGAAGGTCAATGACTAGTCATAAGCATAGTAACGCTAGTTTCAAAGCGCTCTATCAAAAATAATAAATGGGAATTACGAATTCCCAAGCTTTCGAATAAGGGAATTATTGCCTCCTCTCCTCTAGGTGTTATGGGACCTGGAAGAGCAAACCCTTGTCTAAATCTAAGAATACCCGAGTGAAGGGGATTAAGATTTCAAAATGGCAACCTATTGTGGGAAGTTGGCCGGTCTCGAGCACTTAAGTCACCAGTTGCAGTGGTAGGAAAACTTGAAGTGCAAACCTTCTATACCTCATACTTAATTAAGGTTGGGTTAAACAATGATTATGCATAACATATAAGGAAACTCTCATCAAAATTTTATGTTGTGAATTTTACAACCAGGTGAGGAGACCTGGGTTGTGATAGTTGGTATCAGAGCCTAGGTTGTGAAACCTTGGAAAATAAAACATGAATAGTTGTTCTGACATAACTCTTTTGATTCCAGACATGGCAGGTACCTCACGGAGGACCATTGTAAATCTACAAGAGAAGATTGCAAAGGTTTTTATAAAGGGACCAAGATGACTCGTGAAGGAGTCTAAGAGGGTGCAAGCTACTGAAGTACCATAACAAATGGTCAGGAAAGAAAATGAGTCGATAGCTACAAGAGCTACATATAATGATGAGAATATAGCTTGAATGATTCAGTTGATGTCGGAGCAACTGAACCAACAATGTGAACAAATGGATATCTAGAAAGCTCAAATGAGTGAGCATATGGATCAATAATGGGCATATATGGCCCAACAATAGGAACTAATCACCCAACAATAGAAAGTCATTGAAAATTTGACTAATAGAAGGGAAACTGAAAATATAAGTGAGTTTCCAGAGGGTTCCTCGAGGAGGAAGGTGGGTGAAGAGTTGTGAAAAGAGATAAAGAAGTTGGATATCTCTAAATTTTATGGAAGAGGTGATGGCAAAACCACCATTAATTGGTTGAGTGAAGCTGAAGGATATTTTGCAATTCAACCCCTTTGCTATGAATCTAAAACCACATAGGCAGTGGCACATTTAGAGGATCCTGCACGGGACTGGTGGATCACATACAAGAAAATAACCCAGAAGGAAGTGATAGATATATGTTGGGAAGAATTTGAAAGAGAATTAAAAAATTGCTTTCTTACTAATCAATTTTATATTGAGAAACATGGCGAGTTCACCAACTTACGACAAGGCAATATGACGGTAATTGAATATTACCAGAGGTTTGTGCAACTTCTTAAGTATGCTCCAAAATTTGATGGGCAGGAAATATTCAAAGCCCATAAGTTTGTTATGGGGTTGCACCCAAAATATAGCCAACTAGTGGGAAGAAAAGTACCTCAAACACTAACAATTACCTATGACACTGCTTGGTATGAGGAATCAAGTCAAAAGGAAGTCAAGGTTTACTATCAACAAGTTGAAAAAGATAATTCAAGGAAAATAAGATATCCCGAGCATAATAGAGGCAAAGATCAGTGTTGATAATTTAGATATGGAGGGCGTAACAAAAATGATAATAGAAACAAGGGTAAATACCAAGGGCACAAAGGGCAGCCAGATCGAAGGAATTTTTAGGAGAAGAAAAACAACAATAGGGAACAGGGTAAAAATGACAATCAAAATAAGGATAGTGATAAACAAAAGAATGATGGACCAAATGCATGCTTTGCGTGTGGGGCACTAGACCATTTTTCCAGACAATGACCAAATAGAGCGGATCATAGGAATCCCATTGAGGAAGCACCACACAGAATTTTTGCTGCCACAGGTAACCCTAACCTTTAGGGGCAAGCTACTCCATTTTTGATTAAAGGAAAATTAGGTAAAAGAGATGTACATATTTTAATTGATAGTGGTGCCACATATAGTTTCATTTCAAATAGTATTTTGAGGGATATACCTATTAAACCTAGGGTTATGGCAAAAGGGTGGCAAGTCGAGTATGGCTCGGGATAAACTTACCTAGTCAACCAGTGTCTATTTGACCCACAAATAGAAATACCTCAGGGAAAAATCAACTGGCACCTGTATGTGGCTCCTTTGCATGCATTTGACATAGTCCTAGGAGTAGATTGGCTAAAAGCTCATAAGGCCCTGCTAAATTTTGAGGAAAGGTGGTTGGATTTTATGGATGATGCTAATCGGTGAATTCGTATCCACTACAATCGAACATCTCTTGAGCCCCATTTGATGATTGCCATGCAGGTCAAAAGAGCCTTGAGGAAAGGATGTAAACTATATGTGGTTAAATTGAACAAAAAGGAGGAAACTGACTCAAGTTCTACATTATTTCAACAATATCCAGTGTTAAATAAATTTAGAGATGTCTTTCCTGAAGATTTGCCTAGACTACCTCCAAAAAGGGAGTTTGATTTTTCAATTGAGCTTATGCCAAGAGCAACTCCAATAGTCCGAACCCCATATCGTATGACACCACTTGAGTTGCAGGAACTTAAAACTCAACTACAAGATTTATTGGAAAAAGGGCACATTAAACCCAGTGTGTCACCATGGGGAGCACCGGTTCTATTTGTTAAAAAGAAGGATGGATCCCTAAGATTATGCATTGACTATAGGATGCTTAACAAGATGACCATTAAGAATAAGTATCCCTTGCCCAAAATTGATGACCTATTTGATCAGCTAAAGGGAGCTACGATATTTTCTAAGATTGACCTTAGGTCAGGGTACCATCAGTTAAGAATCAAGGAAGAGGATACCTATAAGACTTCTTTTAGAACTCGATATGGACATTATGAGTTCATAGTATTACCATTTGGGTTAACCAATGCTCTAGTTGTATTTATGAACTTGATGAACAACATGTTTTGGGAACAATTAGACCGATTTGTGCTAATATTCTTGGATGATATTTTGATTTACTCCCAAAACAAAGAAGAACACGATGAACACATGAGAATAGTGTTAGAAGTTCTTAGGAAAAATCAATTATATGGTAAGTTATCCAAATGTGAGTTCTATACATCACAAGTTCAATATTTGGGACACATTGTTTCAGCCGAAGGAATAGTTGTAGATCCCAAAAATATTGAGGCCATTATAGGATGGCCAACCCCAACCAATGTATCAGAAGTAAGAAGTTTTATGGGGATGGTTGGTTATTATCGATGATTTGTTAAGGGGTTTTCAAAAGTTGCATTTCCCATTACCAACCTGCAAAGAAAAGGGAAAGCTTTTAGGTGGACAACACAGTGTGAAGAAGCCTTCAGAATTCTAAAGGAAAAGTTGACAACTGCTCCTATACTCAAAATACCTGATCCAAACAAATCATTTACGGTATGCACTGATGCCTCATTGGAGGGACTAGGTGGTGTGTTAATGCAGGATGAGGCCGTAGTAGCATATGAGTCCAAGAAAACTCAAGAAACATGAGATAAACTATGCTACACATGATTTAGAGTTGGCAACAGTTGTTCATGCTCTTAAAATTTGGAGGCATTATCTATTAGGGAAGCCCTTTGAACTTAAAATAGATCATCATAGTTTGAGATATATTTTTACCCAGCCTCTGCTAAATGCCCGACAAAGAAGATGGATGGAGTTTTTGGCTGAGTATGACTTTGGTATCGAATATATCAAAGGAAAAGAAAATAAGCTGGAAGATGCTCTCAGTAGGAGGAGGCATATAAGAGCTCTTAAAAAATATCAATATGGGCTGAAGGAGCATATCATGGAGATGTAGAAAAATGATGAGTTTTGTAAATAATGTCGTAATAAGGTTGAGCAGGAACCAAACTAACACGGAGATTATTGTATCAAGTAAAATTTGGTATATTTTTGGAATAGAGTAGTAGTACCCAATGATGAAGGACTTAAAAGAACTATCCTTCAGGAAGCTCATTATGCTCCATACTCTGCTCATCCAAGGGTAATTAAGATGAGGGAAACCTTAAAGAAAGACTACTTCTGGCTTGGGATGAAGAAAGATGTGGTACAATTCGTAGCAAGATGCCTAGAATGTCAAAAGGTCAAAGCAGAGCATCAACATCCTGGTGGAAAGTTGCATCTGTTCGATGTGCTAGAACATAAGTGGCAAGTAATATCTATGGATTTTATTGTTGGCCTTCCAAAGACATGATTTCAGCATGATGCAATATTTGTGGTGGTGGATAAATTGACCAAAGTAGCACATTTTATACCAGGTAGTGTTCGTGATGATGCAATCGCTATAGCACAAAAATTTGCTCGAGAAATCGTAAGACTACATGGATTTCTCAAAATAATCATCTCGGATAGAGATTCAAGATTCACTTCTAAGTTTTGGTAAGCTTTGCACCGAGCTTGGGGAACAAAGCTCAATAAATCAACACTACCTATCATCCTGAGATGGATGGACAAACCGAGCGGGTCAATCAAGTGCTAGAAGACATGCTACGCATGTATTGTATGGACCACTAGAGTAGATGGGAAGATTATCTCTTCCTAGTGGAATTTGCTTATAATAACAGCTACCACACCACGTTGGGCATGGCTCCCTTTGAGGCCTTATATGAGCGTAGGTGCAGGACACCATTATCATGGGATAATTTGGACGATCGAGAAGAGATCGATACTGAAGTTGTTAAGCAAATGAAAAATCAGTTTAAAGAGATTTATCAGTGACTTTATGAAGCTACTAACCGTTAGAAGAGTTATGCCGATCTTAAAAGGATACCTAGAGAATTTGTCGTAGGTGACAAGGTTTTCCTTAGAGTCAAGCCAACCAAAAGTTCAATTAAATCCACCAAATTAAGCCCCAGATTCGTAGGTCCTTTTGACATTGAGCCAAAATCAGTTCTGTTGCCTCCAAGCTTGCACTGCCACCAAACTTGTCAAAAATCCATAGTTTTTTCCATGTGTCTCTTCTTTGCAAGTATATAGTTGACCCATCTCATATCCTGGATGTGTCTCATCTGCAGACGTTGGACCCGCAACTCATTGAAGTTCGACCAGTTAAAATTTTGGGTTTTAAAACCAAACAACTGAGAAAAAAGACTATGGAGTAATGTAGGGTCCAGTGGGATCATTACTCTGAGAAAAATGCCACCTGGGAGGATGTTACTGCCATGAGAAATCAATTTCCATACTTATTTGAAAAATGATAAACAAAAAAGGCAATTTACTATATGTATTTGATGTAAATTTTTATGTTTTAACATGATGAGACTTGGTAATACAAATGTGGCTAGCATGTAATTTCTTTTGATTACATGTATATTATTTGATGTTATGAAAATCTATATATGTATTCCTTAACTAACACAGGGACTATGTTAATTCTTAGTGGGAGAGTATGTGACATCCCCACCATTTGTGATCATTTTTATTTGGAAGAATGTGATTTTACGTTAAGTTTTTGTGATGCAAGTGTAGGAATACGTGTGGAAGTAGGCAAGAATAACCACCCCTAAAAGAGATAGACGTTAGAAATGTCAGGTAAGGGGATATGATATCATGCCTCGTGCACCTTGGCCCATGGGTAAATGGAAGCCCACCGTAGAAGTTTGCTTGTTGATATCATTTTGATTGTTGTTACATTTAGTGCATATGCATAGTTGCATCTCCATATATGTTTGCTACTGCATTGCTTGCTCGTTGCCTTTAGTTTGATTTATCAATGTTCAAAAATATATATGATGATAAATAATTAAAAAAATAATAATAAAATAAAAAATATGTATAAATATATATATTCAAATATATTAAAAATAATAAAAAATAAACAATAATAATAATACAAATATTATAGCAATTATATATTTAGATAATACTATATATATATATATATATATATATATTAAAAAAATTATTGTTGCTCCTTCCTTCCTAAGGAAAGGAACTTTTTATGAAGTTTTAAATGTGTATGTAGTAAAAAGCAAAGTCCTAATATATATATATACGAGCGACATATGATTAGGAGGATTGTTAAAAGACTAATCAAGGTGAAAATATAAAAATAAAAAATAATATATAATAAAGTAAATTTATTTCCTCTCCACTCATATGAAGCGTAATCCACATGGCTATGTTTAAAGACTATGATCTGGCAATGTAATCGAAAGGTGTCAACCTCAAAATTCACAAACTTCCTTATAAAATGAAAGGAAGGAATGTCAAAAGGCAGTTTGCGTGGTAGTCTTTGGAGAGTGTCTGTAAGTCGTTGTTTGCTGATGTTACATTGGAATACTACGAAGCCCTTGTCAACGTCGTGGAGGGCGTTAATCTTGCATTAGGAAATTGTCCACATCGAGATATCAGGTCAGAATTATTGCACTATTAAGGAAGAAATTGTATGCTGAATGTGTTAATGGTTTATGTTGTGGATATAATCACTTTTAAGAAGTGCTTGTGTATTTTGTGTAAAAATTTAAAGCTTGAATGCAGCTGTTGATATAAATAATTTATAAGGCAAAATTCTGCATATATATCATAGACGAAATTTAGTTGCTGCCTTAACTTTAAAATAAATATATACATATATATAATGGGGAATGTTGTGTGAGTTCAAACGCAAGCTGTCTCTGTGTATAAAAAAAAATATAATTAACCTTGAGAAGAGGAAAATTGTGTTGAGGAGTGCGTTTTCATGGAATGCTGCCTTAATAGCGAATTTTGCTGAAATTGGAAAAGCATTGTATGTTTGTATTCTTTGCATGTTTGCTTGGATCGTATAGATGTGCATTATGGGCCAGGATGACCCTACCCACCTACATTTCCTTCTTACCCTCGTCTTTGTCTATGCTGGGTGCATCCGTGGAAGAGAATGGATTCCTTATGCGCTGTTGGACTGTGTTTTGTGGAGCGCATCGACTTTTGTTGAGACATACCAGAGATTTCAGGAAACCTTGAATCAACATTGTGACATGTTCAAAATGTATTGAGAAAATATATTTGTTCGTATACATTTTTTCCAAACCATAATATGTGTACTATTAAAGAGGAAAGTTTGAATTTATGAATGCTTTATTATTTATCTGAATATAAATATATGTTGCCTTGTACTATGACATAATTTTTAGATTTATTTGGGAATATGAAATTTTCCTTCTATGTATACAGTCCTCGCCTGAAATTTACTTTGGTAAGCATTGAATTTAGACAAATCCAGGTTGGAGAAGTAGGCTAGTGATGTATGAGTTTATATTATTTTTTTTATGAATGGAAGCCTGCCGAATAAACCTTTTTTGGTTTCAATAGATTTTGGTTTAAAAATGAAAAGAAAATAGCTATAGGATGCTGGTTGTCATCTAGTAGAATATTTTTTTGGTGTGGATTTATTTGGAATCGTTCTGGGCCAACTCTTGACGTATTCATTCTAAAGTTATTAAATTCCAATGGTAGCTCTTAATAAAGGAAATCATTATACTATTAAAGTATTATGTTTATTTTAGGATTTATTCACATAAGTTTTCTTCAGCATATTATTAGGTAATTAAATATTTGAATGACTTGTTGTAGTGACGGGAGTTTGCAATGCCTTAATTTTATTAAGCCTAAAAGGAAAATAATAGTCATTGTAAGTTTTAAATCATTATTATATTGCCTTTTCAAAAATTCTTTCTCTACATTGAATAGGAACGATTTTTAAAGGAAAGGCTATAGTGAGTTTTGATTGTTGACACCTGAATTCGTAGGCTTAAAAGTAGCTTAGAAATGTGGATTTTATATAATATATATTAAGTGTTGAAATATTAATTTTTTTTCTTATGTAGAAAGTTATTTAGAAGTATTTTAAAATAATCCAAGTAGAGGGAATATGTTTCACATAATAAAGAGATATATATTTTTTTAAATCGGTAATTTAAGTTTAGCTTCTCATATATAAGGAGTTTGTTAATCTGATGATGAACGAGTTATATATGATTATGTGAAACATGGTGGCACTATGCTTTTTAATGTTAAAAACTTCTTTCTTTATTTACAAATTATCACATATGGATTTCTTGGAGTATATAAAATGGTGAATGATGGAACTTAGGTTATGCTGTTATTTTTAAAGGAAAAAGAAGACTAATCTAATTATGAGAATGTTATATGATTCTAGCAGTTTTATTACTTGTGATATGTGAAAGCTATTTCGATAGTCAATGAAGCTTCTATTTGGTAGTGAATAAAATTACTTTGAGTAAATTCTATAGCCAGTGGATTTACTGTTTAGTTGAAGGAAAATTATACTATGCTGGTGTTATTTTCCTGTTAAACCATGACATATAAACTAAAAGAAAAACTAGACTTATAAGCATAACCAAAAACCTTGAGAAACTCTCACAAAAAGGGTATGGGTTAAAACTGAAAAGAATGTTGTGAAGTTATACTTATTCGAGAGCCAGTGCTTATCGAGGAGGATAGCACTAACCCAACTCTGGAAGCTAGTAGTGGTGACTACCGTGGATCTTGTATATCCAACCAAGCATATGAATAGAGGTTTTGCATTATTGTGGGTAGGAGATGATGGTATGGGACATCGTCTATGGATAACACATGTGTTGTACATGAGGATACTCATGAACCTGCCTGGTTGCAAAATTTCCAATAGAACTCATAGCCAAAGGGCTGGTTATGAGGTTGGAAGGTCTAGTGGTATATGGTATGGGTAGCATTACCATCAACCAGAGCCAGAACTAAGCAATCTGGTCCATAACCATGCGATGGGAACCCTAGTTACACCTTAGTGGAAGGTTAATGACTAGTCACAGGTATAGTAACACTAGTTTCAAAGTGCTTTATCAAAAATAATAAATGGGAATTGCAAATTCCCAAGCTTTGGAATAAGGGAATTATTGCATCCACTCCTCCAGGTGTTATGGGCCCTAGAAGATCAAACCCTTACCTAAATATAAGAATACTCGAGTGAAGGAGATTAAGATTTTAAAATGGCAACCTGTTGCAGGAAGTTGGCCGATCCTGAGCACTTAAGTCACCAGCTGTAGTGGTAGGAAAACTTGAAGTGCAAACCTTCTATGCCTCGTACTTAATTAAGGTTGGGTTAAACAATGATTATGCATAACATATAAGGAAGCTCTCATCAAAATTTTATGTTGTGAATTTTACAACCAGGTGAGGAGACCTGAGTTGTGACAAAAGGCACAAGGTGAGATTTACAAAATATTCTATAAATTATCACATAGGCCCAAAATGAAAGGTTTATGAAGAAAATATCTATGGAGTATCTACATAAAGTAATTTTCTCTTTCTATTCTAACAAGGCACTTGGTCTCAATGTATATTCGATAACTTCCTTTCAAATTATTGGGATCTATTGAAGAGTGATAAGTTGGTTGTGGTTGAAGAGGTTTGGAAAAGGAAGGTTGTAGTAAGTGAGATCAATTTAACTTTTAGTTCATTGATTCCCAAGAAAGGAACAATATTTTGATAACTTTCATCCAATAAGCTTTTTTAATAAGATTTAAAAGACCATTTTAAATATTATGGCAAATTATATAAAAAGTAAAATCTTCTTTTTGAATACCACCTTCGTGAGGTAGAGGCTAATTGCTCGCATCTTGGATTGTGAGGTGGTTGCCATCCCATCTCTTTACCTTGGAATGCCTTTATTTAAATGTATGATCTGGGATTCACTTTGGGAACCTATGGTGGAAAGATTGTAGAGGAAGCTGGTTGGGTGGAAAGGATCCCTCCTTAATTAAGTTGAAAAGGCTACCTTGGTAAATTCTACTTTTCAAAGCATTCCAACCTTCTTTTTATCTATGTTCAAAATTCCTAATAAGATTTTATCAAAGATTAAACATATTCAAAAGTCATTTCTTTGATCTAGGTCTGATGAGAAGAAAAAAATTACTTAGTTGGATGGGAGCAAGTCTACAGACCTAAAAAGGATGGTGGCTTAGGTCTCTAAAAAATTAGACACATGAATAAGGCTATGGTTTGTAAAATAGGGATGAAAGTTGGAAAATCAAACTAAAAATAGTTAGGTCAACATTATGTCGACCAAATATTTGAGACAAGAGAAGCTTTTGCTTGTTGATCCTCTATCAAATTTTGGATGAGCCTTTTGGTTGAGTTTGCAAAAGTTGAGGGTGATAGTCTCCAAAGGTTGCAGGTGGAGGTTAGGTGATTGACTCAAAAATATTTTCTAGAAAGATATTGGTTGATGGATCAACCCCTTGCACATATTCCAAATTTAGCATGTTTGAAGCCTAGGACTAGATTGATCTTTGGGTCTAAGGTGGTTGACTTTATCGAGGTGGTCAATGGGCTAAAGGTTTAGAAATTGTTAGACTACTCTATTCTCATCAATGTTGAACTTGAAGCTTGGATTCTAATTGCTAATAAGTTAAATTTTTAGGTCATTAAATAAAGGAATGAAGAGGATGGGATCTTCTAGGTTGGGGAAAATAACAGATCTTTTTCAGTCAAGTTTACCTACAATCCGCTGGCTGTCAGGACTCCTTCGTGGGTCCCACATTTCAAAGTATGGCTTAAGGGTCTAACACCAAAGGTGAATATATTTTTATGGTTTGGAAACTATAAAAAATATTTTTACAATTGAAAATATTAAAAAAAGAGGTTGGTCAATGCCTTACAAATATTGCCTTTGTGGTGCTAATGAGGAACAAACAAGCTATCTATTCTTTCAATGCTCATTCTCTATGGAATTTCTTAACTCTGTTTGTAATTTTTTGGGACTAAGTTGGGTGGTGCCAAGTTCACTTATTGATGTTTGTTCTCATGGTCATCTCCTTTTTACTCTCCAAGGTTAAAATATTTTTGAAACTTCTATTTATCACATCTTTTTTGGTGGATGTGGAAGGAGAGAAATAGTAGAATTTTTAAAAACTTTAAAAGAGATCCTACCTTTGTTTGCACTAGAGCCTTGGATTCCACATTTAATAATGTATCCTATCTAGATTTAGAGGAGGGTAAATCTGAGGAGGCTAAGCTCAAAAGGAAAATTGGATTTCAACAAAGCAATAGGGTTGTTGGTCTTCCTAGTCCTAATCCCCAAGCCCTTGTGAGGTGGGAACCTCCTTCTATGAGTTGGGTTAAACTAAACTTTGATGGAGCTTCAAAGAGTACTCCTGGTTATGTTGGCAATGGTGGGGTGCTTAGGGATGACAAATATGGGGTTCTATTGACATATGTCAAATTCTTAGATATCCAGAATTGCCATGTTGTGGAGGTCAGATCCCTTTACCAAGGTCTCCTACTTGTGGAGAAGATGAGGTATCCAAAATTTTGCATTGAAGGAGACTCACTTGATATTATAAACTTGGTCAAAGGTGATTCAATCCCTAGTTGGAACATTGAGGTTGTGATTATGAAATCTAGGTAGATTCCTCAATTTAGAGAGGATAGGGAGATAAAGCATATCTTTAGAGAAGGAAACTACCACACTGGTTTTATGGTATACCTGGGTATAAGTCTCAATGGTCTATTTGTTTGGAGAGATAATTTTCTTAAAGGTCTTCTTCAATTGGATTTAGTGATGCATACTTCTTGATGCTCTATAAGATTTTATTATTTATGAAGAAAGGTTTTGTGGTGTAGTCGTGTGGGAGTATTGGTTGGTTGGGGGCTCACTAGTGTTGTTCTAATTTTATTTCTTGTATCAAGTTGTAGTTGGTTCACTTGGTGATGGGTGGCTAGTTGTAGTGCTTTATAGTTGTTCTTGTCCCTGTATTTCTAGTCTTAGGTCAAGTTTTATAGGGCTTCTCCTATTGTAAAAGTTTTGGGGACCCTTTCAAAACCCCTTCTATTATTAGTAATAAAAACAAATATGGCAAACATTTTGAAAGGTATTCTAGATTGTGTATCTTGGATGAACAAGGTGGTTTTGACCATGGTAAACAAATTATTGATGGTGTAATCATTGAACAAGAGGTCATACATTATCTTTATTTCATGATAAAACTAAATATGCTTATGAAAATAGATATTAAAAAGGAATATGATAGAGTTTCCTAAATTTTTCTACATAATATTCTTAAAAATATTAGTTTTGCTCATGGTTGATGTGAATGGACTAAATATTTTTATAACACTTTAAAATATTTTATTATGACCAATGGTTCTCCTATTGGTTACTTTAAGTAATCTTATGGAATCTACCAAGGTGATCCACTATCCCCTTATCTATTCATTATTCTTCTAGAGGCATTGGAGAGAGCTTTCTCAAAGACAAAAATGGAAGGAAAAATCAATGACATTTAAGTTTCAAAAAATGGTCCCTTCAAATCTCATCTCTAATTTTTCGATGATACTTATCTTTTGGGCCATCCCTTATTCATTGAGACCATGAATTTTATATAAATATTAGCATGCTACGAGAAGTCTATTGGATAGTCGGTTAATATTACAAAATACAAGATTTTTATTAACACTACCCTAGATTTACAAATAATTATTGTGGATATTTTAAAATTAAAATTTTTCCATCAACCTAATTGGGTATTCCTTTATCTTATAAAGGAAATAAAAAGGATCTTTGGGTCCCTTGCTTGGATAGAATGAAAACTTGTTTGGTAGGCCAAAAAGGTAATTTATTAATGATGGCGAGAAGATAACTTATTAAGGCTACATTACAACCCACCCCTATTTTTTTTGAGTTTACATGGTGGAATCGGTATCCACCATAATTATTTGAGCATAATATCTATATTTTATGGTCACCACCATATTTAGCATTGTCTACCTCAGAAGCTACCACACAGTACTCGTGCAGTCTGCCCCTATAACCACCATGCCACAATCATTTAAAATATTTTTACACCACTAAAAGCACCAAGAAAGGGACAAGCGTTCAGTTCAATGAGGCCCAATATCTAAACCTTGGACCTCCATCCCCTTATGGGGTTTGGAATAACCAATTGGTCTACACCTCGAAAAACCCACACCTATTTATATAAAGTTACTTTCATGATTTCTAATAAGTATGGGCATAAGAAATAGATAAATTCAAAGAGACTTTCTTTGGAAATGATGCTAGGAAAAAATTAGGTTTTCTCTTTGTAAGTGGGATAGGGTTTGCAAAGGGCAAAATATTGAAGGAGTAAGGTTACCAAATTGTAGAATTATAAGTTTAACCTTAGGGTCAAAAATTAGGTGGATATTATTCTGAGATCAAGGATAGAATTGGGAAAAAATATTACTTCAAAATTATCTATTTTCTCTTAGTGCAATAAAATATATAGAAAAATAACACTATCCAAAGGATCATCAACATGGGACTTCATATTAGATAGTTTGCAATTGATCAAGAAATATATTGTATAAGAGGAATTATACAATTTTTTGGTTTGATGATTGGTTTAAGCCTTATCCTCTTATCTTTGATTCAAAACGGTAACCATTGGCCCAAGCATACCTAGCTTCTAAAATTCCAAAGGTTAAGGATTACATGAATGTGAGCAACAACTCCAAATCAAGTATTAGTAACCTAGTTGAAGTAGAGGAACTCAAACAAGTTGTAGATGAGCTTCAAAATATGCTTTAGTAGTTTTATTTACCTATTTTTACATGAAAGCATGAGTAGGTTTGGAATCTATTAAAATATGGTGGATACTTGTTCAAGTTGGGATATAAGAAATTAGGGCAATTGAAGACTCTCAAATATTTTTCTTAGAATAATTTTTAGTCACTTGAGGCTCTCCCTACATCCTCAACATTCCTTTGGTTAGTGGTTAAAATTAAGATTCTTATAGGGGAGATTCTACTAGAAGAGGATATCACCTACCTTTTAGATATTCCTTGTGTGAGAAGGATTTAGAAGCATCAAACCATTTACTTCTCCATCGTCCCCTTACTCACACAATTGTTTTTTTTTTTGCTAGAGAACAAGGGGTTGTACTTTAGTTTCCCACCCTTGACAAATAATAAATTTCTCCTTTAGATCTTGAGATTTTAAAAAAATATTCAATTCTCATTTCAATTGAGTTACTATAGCTAGATATCTACATCATTTTTCATAAAAATTTTGAATTCTTGATTTTTATTTTTTAGTATCTTCTTCAATTTTTAGAGTGAATACAAATATTCCAAAATTCAACATCCTTCCTCTTGTCAATTTCTTGTAACAACCTTCACAATACCAAAACTCCACCTTCACAACAATTTTCTATGGCTAAACAAATATTCATTTTCATTACATCTAAACTCCTTTTATTTCCTTTAAATATTCTTCTATTTATTTCCTAACATATAGTCCAAAGTATTGTATCTTTGATATATCCCAAATTGTCTATAAAGCCTCACTTTTAAAAGTGCTATACTTTTGCTTTACCATTCTTCAATTTTGCTATTCATCACCATGAATTTACCAAACTTATTAAGAATCCATTACCATGGTTTCTAGACTATTGACCAGTGTCCCAAGAGATGGTCTAAACTCTCCCACTTTTTACAAAGAACACATTATGAGGGACCATGAAAACCCCATTTCATAAGGTTATCCCAAGATAAAATTATTATATTATCTACTAGCCAAACAAACATTTTAACTTTAGGAATGCTCGGGCTATCCCAGATATCTCTCCATATTCTTGTGATATTCTCATTTTTTTGGTGCTTTGTATTATATCCACTTCTTGTTGTGTATTATCCCGAGTTATTCAACTCCCAAGTAAACTTATCCTCAATGTTGAGAAATAAAAACTTCTTGTTATTCTATGAAATGGACCTTTCTTAAATATCAAGTGCATACAATATGATCCATTGGATCATAACTAATTGAACATATTTTAGCCACACAATCTATCCTAATATCCTAGTAACAACTTAGGATATACTTTAACACCCCCTTAAGTGGCACTAAGATATCTCTAACACCCCCCCTTAAGTGGTACAAGGATATAGTAGAAAACAACAAAACCAAATAAGTGGCATATCCATAGATATGAGTCCTAGCAACAAGGCCTGATAAGGTACTCATGTACAATATATCCATAAGAAACTTTGTTGGAGAGATGATGAAAAACCACAAGGGAGAAAACCATCTGCCAGAAAATAAGGAGGAAGATGTGCAAGGAGGATGGAGAGGAAGATGTCCTCTTAAACCCCCCTAGGACAACTTCCATCAAGAAGGACCTGCAAAGGATCCATGTGATGTCCCAAAAAGGTATAGATGCCTCATCATCGAACTGAATGTCTTCGCACTCCAACATGAAATTTGGTGCTTGTACCATGAACAATTTGCCAAAGAAAACCCCCTAAAACCAAAGTGTCTCACAAAATGAGAGTGTGAAGATAGTGTGGAAAAATAAGCACCACAATGGCAAGGGTAGTCCAAAATTGACCCCACAAGCACATTTATGTGGTGTCCACCTATACGAACACAATGGGCTGATTACAATGTCAAAAATATATGGACAAACAACTAAACAAGGGGATCAAAAATGAAAAAGCACCAATGTAGTTGTCGAATGTGTCCTTATGGTGACCTCCTCATCCTACCAAAATGCATGGGTAACTAACCGCTACATCCGCCAGGTGCTATAGAGAAGGTGACTAGATACTAGGATCACATACAAATGCTTTGGGAGTGTTGGGTTCAATCGAGAGTGCACTCCATGATACAACAATAATAGAGCTTCAAAAAATATATAAGAACTACCTCAAAATAGAAAATGGACATCACCAATGTGTTCAGCTCAGGAAAAACTTTTTGATAACTATAAACACCCCTATGATTGAGTGTCAATGTGGCCTTCGTATGCAGGGATAACAATAATATTCTCCTTTTTCCCTCACAAGGGAATATTTTGGAATGTCCTTTGGAATAAAGCATGGTTTTAAAAAAATTCCCTTGCAGGAATAAATACATGAAATATCCCACATTTGTGGAATGTGGGATATCATGCATGGACCCTTCCACCTCTACGTGGAAAAAATTACATGGACCATTAAAAATGTGGAAGACAACTTCTGACGTACAATTGCTGCATGTCAGTCCAAATGGTAGTTTTCCCTCCAAATAAATAATACATAAAAAAAACATTACATGGTTTCTCCACTTTCATGTGAGTAAATATTTAAAGGCTAGAAATTAGCCTTCCATGGACGATGTGGACCGTGATATTACTATTCCTATGAGATAAGGATTAAAAAAGAAACTGCATGAAAAATGCATTTGGAGGAGTATGCCCTCCGTCATATGGGATTTGTCGGCCAATTGTCCCATGGTCCTCTTAATGATGATTTGACTCTCTTTCAAATAAACAATATACCTCCACCTAAAAATATCAACGACCAATGACCCACATCCAAATGCTTCATGCTTGCCACCATCTGACAACGATGAGTAGGTCGAATCACCATATTTGAAGAGTAATCATGGCTATGCAAAGGTAAAATACAAAGCAAAGCCTTAGTTTTTCTCTTCAAAAAAAAAGAAGAGATGCTCCAAAAAATGGGATCGCACTAGGCCCATGTGCATAGCTACATGTAGGCTTTCATAAAGGCTTTAAAATCAACTTTTGCTTGACTGAAATGTCGGTCTAAACTAACACTATCAATAGTGCTAGTGTCAAACAACCACCTTAGGTGATGTAGATGTCTTGGGGATCAAACACAACTTGGTGCATACGTAGATGTCGAAAATGCATAAACAGGAGGGTTGCCAACTATATCTTCATTTTTTTGGGCCTTAACACTCTGGCCAATGCCACCATAAGGTGTAGAAAACAAGTATACATCATCTGCAACTTCAAGAATGGCTCGACCTTGCTATCCACTACATTATTTGTAAAAAAATGAATATTGCATACATAAATTGGACTGGAAATAACTCAACATCTTTTGCGCTACCTCTGGGCCTCGTACCTTAGTCCTCTTCCTCATCGTTGCCTATGTTTTTGTTATTGGTGGAAGCTCCTCCATAACAAAAACTGTAATCTCCCTCAAACTATTTAGCCAAACTCATTAGGCACCCATAACTGGTGCATTGAGATGTGCATGGATCCCATTGTAGTGGTGCCTCCAAGAAAGCAAAAAAAAATAGCAGCAGATAAAATTTCTTTCCTCCCAAAAACACGTAGTGCCACCATAATTGGAAACCTCTCCAAGCTTAACATGACTTTTCGCAGATTAATCATAGGTACCAAAATATTCAAGAACAACAATGATATGATGGATATAACAACACTTAACAGAATGGTGCTCGATAATACAAAAGAGATGTCACTACGATCATGGCCTATGTATCCTTCATTTTGCAACATCGATTTTTGTTGGTCAAGGATTGTAGGTGACAATGGCGGTATTGAGGTTCTATGTCTATTGGATATACAGGTGATGTCACCCTTTGTATCCATCACCATTTTTGGGTGCTCCTCCATGTTGTAGATGAAGGATGAGCCATGTCTTGAAGGAACACCAAAACATGTCACATTGTGAGAAATATAAAGCACTTCCCCGAGATCAATGACAAGATCTGATATCCCTCTGTCATTTCCTTTGGCATAGGCTACATATATCCAAAAATTTCCATCACCATCAAACACAATGAATAAAAGGCCCACATGACTTTATCAATAGAACCATTGCAGTGGCCACCGTAACATCAAACATAAATGCCAGTAGATAGAAAACAATATGAGTGACAACAAACAACCCTGAATCTCTGTAGTTCGGTAATGGACTCTAACAAATTGTTGAACAACAATGAGTACTATGTTCAAATTCCATAATAGGCTCCACTAAAACTGCATCAAAGTGAAAATCTGGCTAGCATCACCTTCTATGCAAAAATATCTCAACCTTCATGATTCTACAACACGTGGGCCTCATCAAGACATACCATATATCCTCCATCACAAATGGTAAAAACTCACACATCTTTGATCTAAAATTCTTTATGACATACCCTAACTTCAAGGGCAACGTCTATATCTATCACAGGTGGTAGAGTGCAGCTTTCTCTCGAGTCACCTCAAACTCCAAAACCTTGACATTCGAAGGACGTGTGCACCATAACAACTACCACTACTGGATGTGGATGTGTGCACCATAACAACTACCACAACCCATGATGTTGGTAATAGAAGTCCTCTGGTGGGATCAATGTAGCCTCCAGAGATCCTAAAGTTGGATAATTTTTCAATTTTTGAAAGACTTAGTCCACGATGAAAAATGCTCTTGTAATCGAGACTATGACATTGCAGTAGCATTCCTTTATATAAATCATCCTCATATTTACTTAAAAAATCATGCACTATTTTTGAACAACACCAGTCCTCTTCACAACATAGGGTAGAAGATCACATGAGAAACCCCATATCCTAAAATAAAGATATTAAACCTGAAGATATGACCTCTCAATAAATGAACCAAAAAAATCTAGATTTTGTAGCCTATACCAAATGTTGGCAATAAAAACACATAAGATTATACCCTAAAAAAAATTATAGCCATTAATTTTTCCATCAAACGTCTAATTTTTTATCCATAAAAATATGAAGAGCATACTCCCTCAGTTTTTTGAAAAAAAATAGCCAAAGAAAAAACCTCAGGTTCATAGTGCAGGGAAATCCCGCTCTGATACCATGTTGAGAAATAAAATCTTCTTGTTATTCTATGAAATGGACCTTGCTTAAATAGCAAGTGCATACAATATGATCCATTGGATCATAACTAACTGAACAAATCTTAGCCACACAATCTATCCTAATATCCTAGTAACAACTTAGGATATACTCTAACACTCAACTCCCCTCAAAATAATCACTATAGTTATCTTTCTGCTGCTCAATTACCTCCTAGCATCAATGTCTTATATACTTGTAAAAAAATATTCTTTCCATTTATATCTTCCTTATTGATCCTTGTACATAATGTGATGAGTGTCAAAGTGTTACAGTATATGTATCAAATTTAGATATATCTTTTTAGCTATGAGATTGTCTGTTCTTTAAATTTTTTTGACCTAGATTGATAAATTAAATGATTAGCTATTCAAGCTAGATGTTTTTGGCACCATTGTTAGGGAGAGCAGTGCCATTACATTGATATGCAAGTTGTTGGACCACTAAGGAAGGAAGCTTACCTATACATGGAGGGTGGTGCAAGTACTGATCAACGTACGTATAGAGTTGTGTGTGGAGGGTGGCACAAGTAGTGATCAACGCACTCGCACACCAAGAATCCTCCAACTTAGGTGGACCAGGTTCCAATTTTCTTAAAATTAGTTTTTATTGCCTTTCTAGAATTTAATTATTTATTTTCCTGTCGCTTATTTTATAACATTTATTTTCCAGCATTTACTTTCCAACATTTAATTTTCAACAATTTTTATTTCAAAAATTTATTTTTCTCCACAGTGTGGTTATTGCTAGTTTAAATCTAAGACTCTTTGGCCTATAGAAACCCAACGTAGTACAGGAAGTAGGTGTGACTGAGTGACACAACCATAGTGAAAACATCCCTTAGAAGTAAAATGGTAACACCACTTTTTCTTATTATACTGAGATCACCTGGCCAATCTGTTTGATTTAAATTATAGTAAGATTTTTTTCCTTATTGTCTTCAGATCACCTGGCCAATCCGTTTGATTTCAACCATAGTAAGATTTGCTTTAGAATAATTGTACTTTTCCTTATTATATTGATTTCACTTGGCTAATCCATTTGATTTCATTACAATAAGATTTGATTTATTTTTTCCTTATTGACCTAAGATCACCTGGCTAATCCATTTGATTTGAGTCAGTAAGACCTACTTTAAGATAGTTTTACTTCTTATTATTCTAAAATTATCTGGTTAATCCATTTAGTTTTAGTATAGTAGAAACTGTTTTAGAAAATTAAAAAAGTACAAAACTAAAAATAAAACAAAACAAAAGAATATATATCTATATATAGAGAGAAGTAAAAATTATTAAATGGTGGAAAATAGCAAACAGTCTGCATCCATTGACCTTAGAAAATTACTGATAGAGCAAGAAGTTGACCTTCTTTTTGAAAAACAAAACGAAACATCTGGGGAAGAGTGGGAACATTTGTGCAAACATCTTGATACCATAAAATATAGATCAGATGAATTGAGTCAAATCCAAAGGATAAACATAGCTCAAATTCTAGGGCTAGACTATAACTCACCCTACCTTAAACTTATTAGGAGTTGTGAATAGTGGTTAGGGAATAGGAGAGCAAAAATAACCTTAGTAACCTACCTGTGGGATCAATATTTCGAAGATTACCTTACCATCCATTATTTTTTAGCAAAAATAGAGGATAGGGAAGTAACCTTATAATATAGCTAAAGATATCATAGGGTACTAAGAGTAGTACTCTTTAGAGAACTATGTCAAGACTTGCATTACGAACAACAGTTCAAGAACCCTAATCCAATTGTAAAATAGGCTTTTATTGTCCAATTGATTACTCTGGTAACAAAAGACTTTGGATTTGACGAAGAGCATTATATAACTCCCTAAAAACTCAAACCTATCAACAATATTCATAGGTTGTTCCAGGAAGACCAAAATTTGTTTTAAAATTTCATGTTCAGACCTAGAGACTCAAAGGGTAGATTTATTAAAATCAGTAAACCAAAATTAGATTGCCAAGAAAACCATAGTAATAAATCTAAAACTTCTGAGTCAAAAGAAACTAAATTTGCATCTTTAGGTTCTACATCAACCAAGAAAATTGAAATTCTAGAACAAAATCCTAAGACATATCTGCTACCTGAACCAGAGTTTGATGATCATATCAATCCCTCGTCAATATTTACCAACCCTATACCTAGTCCAATTCTTGAAATTCTATATTCAATCATGGATGATCAAGATAGTGAACAAGGGGAAGTAAATAGAAACCAAAGGCAAAGAACAATGGATCAAGGAGAAGTAGAAAATCAAATAGGGAGTGGAAAAAGAAAGAATTTTACTTTTCTAATTCCTTCTTCTAAAGATAGGGTAACAAGAGAACTGAAACCAGTCTCTGTTGCTATTTTGCCTACTTTCCATGGTAAACCACATGAGGATGTCGATGCCTTCCTTTTTGAATTTGAAGTGGTGTGCCAGGATTACTTTTACACCATGAATGAGCAAAAACTAAGACTGTTTTCTTCTACAGTTAAGGATGTAGCCTTAATATGGTTCATGGGTCTAGGGAAAATATTTGTAATCGATGGTATGGAGAACGAGGATTATTCCAACCAACAGAAACCTTATTATTGGTCAAATCCTCCAAATTGGTCAAGTTGGAATCAATATAATCAAGATTGGAACATGCCTCCAAAAACCTAATTATTCCAACCAATAGAAACCTAATTATTCCAACCAACCAAAACCTAATCATTTGTCAAATTCTCCAAATTAGTCAAGTTGGAATCAATATAATCAAGATTAGAACATGCCTCCTTGGACACAATTCATGCCCAATTCATATGGAAATTCACCTCCATGGATGACAAGCCAAAATCAAAACACATCTAGTTGGAATATGAATGGCCAATACAATTAGACAGGACCTAGATGGTCTCAAGGACAACCCCAACAACAAAAATTTCAAAATCAATTTAGGGGGAAAGTACCTCAAAACCAACCTCAAAATAGACTCCTTCCACCTCCAAACAATAATCCTCATAAACAATCACCTTTACCACCTCAACCTGTACCTAACCCCAATAATAATAAAAATACTCAACAAGTCTATGAAACAAATGAGGCATGCTCAATATCTATAATGCCTTGTCAACAAATTCAATTAAGATCTGGAAAAGTATTGGAAGATCATAGATCAACCCTCATAGAATTAGAAGAACCTACTAAAAACTTGAGCAAAGAAAAAGGACAAGATGATAAATGTGGGGAAGGAATAGAAATACCCTCCAGAAGAAGTGTTGGATCAACAGAAAGAGGTTCAAAATTATCAAAAAGAAATAAGAGCTCCATTTCCTGAAATATTGGCTATACCTAAGGAACTATATAAACCAACTTTCAATTTTCTTCAAGAATTGGAAAATGTCTCTATTAGAATTCCTCTTTTAAAAGCTATTAAATATATTCCCATCTACTCCAAATTGGTAAAGAGTATAATAAATTAACAAAGGAGAAAGATGAATGAACCTAGGACTATTCAAGTTATAGGAAAACTATATGAAATTATGACTAGTGAGAAATTATTACCAAAAATATAGACCTTGGAGTACCTATACTCACAGTTCACATTGGTTAGGAAACCTTGCATAATGTCTTAGTAGAATTAGGAGCTTCCATAAACATCATGAAAAAGAAAACAACAGAATATTTATGGGTACACATGATTCAACCAACCTCTATAGTGATTCAACTTGTAGATAGATCTACCATTAAACCAGAAGGGAAACTAGAAGATATTATAGTTTCTGTAAGTTCATGGGAATACCCTATAGACTTTATAGTCTTACAACCAAAGAAAAAGTTAGGGGGACACCCCTTAATATTGGGAAGACCATGGCTTGCAATATATGATGCTTATATTAGCTGTAGATCTGGGAATATGACTATTTTAAATGGCAAGTATACTAAGAATCTTAGATTATTTCTTGAATCAATAAAAGATAATGATTTTTCAAACCAATTATGGTATGATTCTCCTGAAGACTTAGAGGATCTAAAAAATTTATCAATCAATATGCTAGGAGAGTGTTTTCAACAAGAAATTGAAGGGCCTTTAGTTTCACTTCTTGATGAGGAATAAGGTGCTAATGAAGTTACCATGAATAATGGTGAAGCAAGCACAAGTTACCCTCATCAGATGGTCCCTCACAATTATCAACTAAATACTCTTAAACATGAAATAATGAGTATAGATAATAATTATAAAAAATAGATATTACATCTGAAAAAACTCTAAATATAAGAAATGAGCTCACAAACATTCAAGAATCACAACTAATAGAAGTGCTAAAGAAATATTGGACAAAATTTGCATGGAATTATGAGGACATAAAAGGAATACATTTGAGTGTTTGTACCCATCGTATTTTCATTCAAGAAGGTTGTCACCTAGTAAGAAAACCTCAAAGGAGATTAAATCCAGCTATGAAAGACATAGTTAAGGAAGAAAGTGTTAAGCTCTTAAGCATGATATTTATATACCCTATATCTAGTAGTCAATGGGTTTCACCATTGGTGATAGTTCCTAAAAATAATGGTAAATGGAGAATATGTGTAGACTACAGAGAACTAAATAAAGTGACAAAGGACTATTTCCCATTGCCTTTCATTGATCAAGTCCTTGACACTCTATCTGGTAAGAAATACTTTTGTTTCTTGGATGGATTTAGTGGATATAACCAAGTATCAATACCTGAAGAAGATCAAGAGAAGACCACTTTTATATGTCCCATAGGAACTTATGCTTATAGAGTATTACCTTTTGGTCTATGCAATGCATCTGCTATATTCCAAAGAGTCGTTCTCGTTATTTTTCTGTTATAATTAATGAATGCATAGAAGTTTATATGGATGACTTATAGTCTACGATGACCTTTTAAGAAACTCTAGCAAGTTTACAAAAAGTCCTAACTAGATGCATAGAACAAAACCTTTCTCTAAAGGGGTATTTTTTTAGGACATTACATATCCGAAGATGGTGTTAAGGTAGATCATGCAAAAATATTATTGGAAATATGTTGAATATTTTCCATGTTATTCTAGTGGGACTAACACTAAAAGGTAATGGACACTCTGTACCTATACTCATCGAGGTTTGGGGGTTTAGGCCAAATTTTTAAGGTTTTTAAGTTATTTTTAGACCCATATGGGCTTTTAGGGTTACTATATTTGAACCCATACTTTTTCACCCATGAGATTGTAAAATTCGTGCATGTACCTTTGTTATATATATCACATTTGCATTAGGGTTTGAAGTGAGACAGAAGGAGAATATATTTTTTTGGTAGATAAGATACTATAGCATTAATACCGAGTTTTACAAGTTGACCCAAAACCTTTTACAAAAATCAGCCCAGGGTTGTTGATGAACATATCCTTACTAAGGATCCTATATATGTAAAATCTACATGCCACCAAAGCCATTACATATGGTAAGGCACATAGCCTGTTATCAAAAAGAAACTTCCCATACAACATTTTGGGTATACCCCGAGAAAACACACATGCATCATAATTACAAAAAAGAAACAGACACGGATCCCTTCCTTGAGACAATGGAGAAATAAAAAGCTATAGACACACATAGCAGAGTACTGAAAAAAACTCCCACAAGCTCTGTATTGACAGTTACTCTTAATAATTCTTTGGTAATTGCTTTCTTCCATATATGACATGCTTTGGTACCACATACTGTCTTGGCCAATCAACCTTGGATAAGTGAACCTGTTGGCTAGATTTATGGCGATGGCTATCTGGTGGTCCACATGGCTTTGGTTCGAAGTCTTATATTGTCATTTCTTTCCTTCCCTGTGATTATCAACCAAAATCAAATTACTAATATGACTAGGAGCCATGTTATCTGACATGTGGTTGTCCCCATTAGGCTTTGTGGTATTTCCAAGCATCATCCACGAAGACTGACAACTCTAATAATTTTTATTGTGAGTCCATTTCAAAAAAGAGATGGGAATACTCCTAGCCTTCGAACTTACAGTGCCTTCCTTGTTGGTAAATTCAACTATCATTCTTGGCATTCTTATTGAACAAGCTCCTCTACTTCACTCGGGACACCGTGTTCCCATTTGAAAAGTCCGTCACCATCGACACCCAAATTGGCCAGCTTATCAACAATTTTGTTAGCTTCCCAAAAGACATGTTGGGCTTTTTTGTCCTGTCTTCCCTGGAAAAGGATCCTAGCCTCTTCAACAATTGTTTTAATCCTCCAAGGAGGTGTTTTCCAATTATTAAGGAGATTTATAACAAGCATAGAGTCTCATTCTATGATAAAATTGCCTTCTATGTCTTGAGTCATTTGAAGGCCTCTCCACATAGCTCTAGCTTCAGCTTCGTTGTTCGTCCTTGTTCCCAAATATTTAGAAAATGCAAGCATCATATTCCCATTATGATCTCGCACAATGCCACCAGTGCTTGCTCTACTAGGATTGTCCTTAGTTGCTCCATCAAAATTAAGCTTAAACCAATCCGTAGGAGGTGGAGACCACTTAACATTGGCTCTGGGGTTGACTACCCTAGGCACAAACTCATCTAACAAGGTTAAGCTTAAATATTGAGCAATTATGGTCTCCTGTAGATGAGGTTTATAGCTATCAAAAGGGATAAGGTTCACATTCTCATTGGCAAAGGATAGGATCCTGGCAATGATAGTTTGATGATCATGGATAAACTCATTAAAGACTCTATGGTTCCTTTCTAACCACACCTTCCAAAGATAGTAATTGAGACAAATTTTCCACATGTATCTAAGTCTTTGGCTTGAAAAGGGGCAAGGCCACTGGAAAAACAAATCAAGTACGGTGGTTGGTTTAACCCATGAAATATTGAAGGCCTGAAAAACCCCACTTAGGACAATTAATGAAAAAGGGCACTCAAGGAAAATGTGATAAATGGTCTCCCAATTAGCCCTGCACAGATAACAACGATTAGTGATACAAATAACTTTAAACATCATATTATCAATGGTTAGAATTCTTCCTTGGATAACCAACCATGAAAAGACTACAATTTTTGGAATTAAATTTTTTATCCAAACTAAGTCCTTTTGGAGGACAAAATCCTTGTCATCAAGCAGAAGCTTGTAAGCTGATTTAACAGTGAACTGCCCATTTTCCGTAGGAGCCCAGGTCACTTGATCTTCCTTGGGTCTCATGGGGATAAAATATTGCCCAAGAATATTACAAAGATCATTTGATTCCGCTTGAAATCCTTGAATCCTTATTTGTTTCCACTTCATTCTACCTTTGTCCTCAACTATATAATCGAAGACTTTTCTGCCAATGAGTTCTTCTGTGATATCTCTGATTCGGTCTAAGTTAGGATATTGCATCAGTGGTTCGTCCTCAGCCCACCTGTCATTCCAGTAATATTATTGTATTGGAGATGGTCAAGTTAATGTAATAATAAGATAATACTATGTTGGTTTTTTCTCGGTTGAGGATTTCTAGGATAAATATTGTGTAATGTGTGAATCTGCTATCTTCTTCTTTTGATTTTTTTATTACTGCTTTTCTAATTTAGTTTATTGGTGCTCTTTATTTCTCTTCAAATACAAGTTATTCAGTCTCTTCAACCTCCAAAAAGTCAAATAGAGGTAAGAATATTTTTAGGGCATGTAGGATACTATCGAAGATTCATTAAGGATTTTAGCAAAACTGCTTCTCCTAAGCTTAAAATCTTAACTAAAGATAACAAATTTGAATGTATTGAAGCATGTCAAGAATATTTTGAAATCATAAAAGAAAAATTCTCCAATATTAAGAGGTCCAAACTGGAATTTACCCTTTCAAATCCATTGTGATGCCTCAACATATGCAATAAGAGCAATACTTCAACAAATAGAAAATAAAATACCTTATGTTATTTATTATGTAAATAAGAATTTACATGGGGATGAACTAAATTATACAGTCATTGAGAATAAATTCTTGGTTGTAGTTCATACCATTAATAAATTTAAACATTACATAATAGGGTATGAAGTATTTGTTCATACTGATCACTCTGCCATTAAGTATTTAATGAACAAAGCCATAATAGGAGGTAGGGTGGTTAGATGGTTTTTTTTTACTTCAAGAATTTAATGTTACAATCATAGATAAATCGTGCAAAGACAATATCATTGCAGATCATCTATCTCGTATGCAGATACTTGATGATGATGAATTAGTTCCTGGTAGTTTTCCATATGAACATCTGTTTGCTCTTTCTATTTTCACTCCATGGTATGGTGATATAGTAAATTATCTGGTAACAAAAAAGATGTCTCAAAATTTCACACCTTATGAGTGAATAAAGTTAATACATCAGAGCAACCCTTACATGTGGATTAATGGGATTTTATTCAAGTCTTGCCGAGACCATGTAGTTAGGAGATGTGTGCATGAAGAATATGTATATGATATCATTAGAGCAGCACATGAAGAATCTTATGGAGGTCATTATGCAGCCTAAATAAAAGTTAGTAAAGTATTCCAAACTAGATAATTTTGGCCTACTATAAATAAGGATGTTCACCAATTTGTTGATAGATGTGATGCATGCTAAAGGGCTAGTAAACCAACCCCTATAATGGAGATGCCCTTGGTACCCCAAATTATATTTGAACCATTTGAGAAGTGGGGAATTGATTTTGTTGGACCTATAGATCCTTCGAGTACAAATAATAAATGTATACTTGTGTGCACAATTTATGTTACAAAATGGGTAGAAGTAGAAGCTCTGCCACAAACACAAGTTGAACCTATTGCTGATTTTCTCTATTCACACATTATGTTGCACTTTGGATCACCTAGAGAACTAGTTTTGGATCAAGGAACTCAACTTCTCTCTAAAGTAATAGAAAATTTCACCATAATGTATCAAATAAAACACAAAAAAATTTCACCATATCATCCTCAAGCCAATGGACAAGTGGAAGTAACCAATTGAGAGCTTGAAAAGATAATAACTAAAACTATGGCCACTAGTAGAATAGATTGAGCAAAAATATTGAAATAAGTTGTATGGGCTTATAAAACAACTTGGAAGACTACCATTGGTAAAACACCTTATGATATGACTTATGGTAAGTAAGCCATCATGTCCATCAAGTTTGAAATTGAGACTCTTCGCACAACAGTATAACTCGATGTGAAATTAGATCAAGCACAAAAGGTTAGGTTAGAGAAATTAAATATTCTTGATGAAAGGAGATTGGAAGCACTCCATAGAACTGAATTAACACAACAAAGAAAGCAATGGTATGATAAACGTATTGTACATAGAATGTTTCAACTAGGAGACTAGGCTTTGCTATTGAACTCTTGCTTCCATGATTTTTAGGGGAAGTTAAGGACAAGATGGCTTGGGCCCTATGAAATTGAAGAGATTCAAAAACAATATAGTAAAACTCAAGCCTATTTATGACTCAACCAGAAAATTGCTAGTTAATGAACATAGGCTTAAATTATATAAAAAACTACTTTCTAAAGAAGAATTCATGCACCATATCAAGCAACAAACTAATTTACTATGTATATCTAAATTGCAAATTACTACTATTGAATAAAGGAGAGTGAATTTAGAGCTGTCCTCGATCATCCCTCATTTTAAAAGCTTTCAGAAGAGAGCTGAAAAGTATACTACCTATTAAATAAGTTGTTGCTTTATATATATATATATATATATATATATATATAAAAGGGATTATGCTTCTTTTTGTTTCATAGTGCAGTTCCAATATTTGCAATACTTTCACCTCATTCTTCATCAATTCTTCAATCTCAATATTGTTCAAAAAGATCCTGAAAAAATATTTCTTTATTTTTATCAGCTTGTGAGTTTGTAGGAAAATTACTACCACATCTTGCATAATACCTTTGTTTGCTAAATCAAAATCTAGGTGTTTTCAATTATTCAGCCACCACTAGTGTTTTGAAGAAATCTTCATTGAAAATCAAACAATATTTGGATGTTATAAGTTGCTCGTAGTCAATCAAGTTTCCTCTTGGACTAAACACATTATAATGAATAAAAATATTATGAAGTTTGGAAAGACTAACCCATGAGTTACAATTGCCACAAAGTGAATGGTTTCCCTTACTTATCCAATTGTGTGCGTGGTCTAGAAAGCTAATGAATTGGCAAAAGGATAAGCTCCCCCTTCATCCTTGAAAAACAATCCCTTGCTTTCTCTAAACGAGCAAGTATCCCAAAAATTATCTCCTTGCTCCACCTTAAAATGAGCAAGAATCCTGAAAAGCAATAAAAAAATCCTTTGCTCCCTCTCAAAATGAGCAAGTATCCCAAATAAAATTCAAATAAAAGAAGGGTGAAGAGCTTGAATCCCTGGAATTCTTAGTATTTCAAAAACCATGGGGTGATCCTCATTATAGCAATGGGTTGAATAAAAAAGCATAGCAATAAGGTATCATTATGTATTAGCACTATGTTTGTACAAGACCTATGGACACTCATAGATAAGCTAGCTTGTTGGCATAAGTTACCATTGGTTTACTCAATCCTTACTCATGATGAGAAATGAACATTCACTGCACACACAGTTGATCCTTGAAAGGCTTGAAAACATTAAGACACCCTTAGAATCATATTGATTTGTGAGATGAATAGATGAACTTGTTCAAAGTCATTAGGATGTTTGAGTCTTTGTAAAACAACTCTAGAATGTTGTAAGCAAGCAAAATTCATGAGCAAATTTTTATTCCATATGTAGGTACTATAGTTTATCTCATCCTACAAAAATGTGGTTTGTATTTCCCAAGAACCTCGATAATTACTTATAGAGACAAAGCAATAAGGATAGGGTTACAATTCCCATCAAGACTCTGATAGAGTGGTTGGGAATCTAATTCGCCAAAGCTTTGCACCCTATAAGAGCAACAAAAATAGGTATGCTCCCAAAAGAAAGAAAATCCATCAAAATGACATCAAGACAACTATCCTATTTTCCTGTTGATATTATCCAAGTCTATGGTAAAATATCCACTTTATATCTTGATGACTGATATTCGAAATGCATCCACATGAAACTCCTTATGAAATTAAAATAAGAAAATCTTCCATAAAAATAATAATAAATAAAATAAAATAAAATAAAATAAATTATATATAATAATAATAAAATAAACAAATGCCAAGGAAGATATTACTGAAGCTTAGGTTTGAGGATTATTTAGTTCTTGTTTCGCTTGATCCTTTTTGTTTTTCTAGCTATGTTCCCATGCATGAAATTGATGTCTTTTTCAATATATTTTCATTGCCCCTACATGGGCTCTGAGGTTTACCCTTATGTGGGTTTATTTCACAGACCCTGTAATTTTACCTATTACCCCTATGTGGGTTTACTGGCAGGGTCTAAGGCGATACTATATGTGTAATAGTCAAGGCAACCCTTGCGTGGGTTCTAAGTTGTTTTTTGTCCTTATCTAGGTTCAGCTTTGCAACCCCTGCATGGGTTTTGTATCTTTTGGAGGTTTAGCCCTTGTATGGGCTAGTACTTTTCTTATGCTACTATTCCACTATTATCTGATGTATTTGGTTTTGGGACCCATTAAAACCCACTTTTAAGCAATTTTACTTACCAAAAAAAATAATAAAATAAACAAAATAAATTAAATTAAAATAAAATAAAATATATCTATATTTTTACCCCCATACCCATTAAATAAATAAAATAAAATAAATAAATATCAACACATTTTTTCCTCTATTTTTGTTTTGGCTATATAGCCAAAATTACAGTTTGGGGGGATGTATAAGGCTAATATATTAAGTCCATAATATAGTTGGGGGGAGAAAAACTTTGCAATAAAATGAAACTTTCATTTTGCTTTCGTAGCAGAATTTTTCATAGCAAAGTTTCAATAGCAAGCTTTCCATAAACCTGCATTGAAAAAAAACCTATGTGTTTTGGTGGAAAAATTAAATTGGAAGGAAGCATCATTTTGGCAGGAAAATCTAAGTGCTAAGCACTAGACTTCAAATAATTTTTAAACTTGCCTTAACGACATGAGATATACATTGGACTTCAAATAACTCTTAAATCCATCGTATTTATAAAACCCATTCACTGGACTTCAAAGGATGGTTTAAATTCACTTTGTTGGTAGAAGTTTAAAGAATAAAAAAATAACTATTTTAATCAAAAAAGGCAAAAATGGGTGAGACGATATTTTTTGTGGCACAAAAAATATTATTTAATTTTTACCGCAAAGTCTTGTCTATCGGTGCAAGGATGACGTTAAGATCTAGCAGAAATCCACCTTGAAATTTGATGCTAACCATGGAATTGACATGATTGGGCACAGGTTTGTTTTGATTGGCCAATGCAATAAGGATAGTTTTTTTATACCACCTTGAAAAAACCAAGTGAAAAATGCAAGGTGCACCTCACTGCTATGTCATGACCACGCGAGCATTGGAAGCCATGTCGCATGGGTTAGAACAGTCACAAGGTAATTAAAATTATGACCACATGAAAAACTAATAAGTATGCAAGTAAGTGACACAAAGGTGGAAAACGACAAACGACATGGTGAAAAGTTAAACCTAGGAAATAATTTGGAGATATTCTATTGGTTAGCACATCTAGCAAAGGCACGATGGCATGGAAAATATGAAAGACAACTCAACGTCTTGTGGCCATAAAATCTAATAATCGATGAGTTGGCTAAAGACACGATTAAACCATCGCTAAGGTGGCAAAATGTTGCATGTGAAGGCATCACCATTTGGAACCATACAACCAATGAAAAAAATTGATGCGGATAAAATTTTTGAGCCATTGATTAAATTTAATCAAGGGTTATAATCTATTGCTAAGAATTATTGCAACTACCACATGTGGGAATGACAAACCGCATAAAAATTTCAATCGCCGCTTTCCACCACTGATTAAAGGTAATCAATGATGGAGGTTTAATCATGAATAAAAAAACTAATAAGGGTAAAAGTCCTAGGATTCCATATCAAGGTCAAAAAGATGAAGGGAAAAGAGCCTGAAACATAAGACAAGAAAAACACAACAAATAAGTGGACCCCTAAGGTATGATGAAAAGGGGAGGTGCCTCAATCAATGTCATTGTACCCATGCACCCTATACAAAGCAGAGCCCTGGATCAACAACTTCAACCAATCTAGGGCTAGAAACTTGTCTAGTGTCAACAATGTTGTATTTGTAGAAAGGTCAACTCAACATAATATCTCCTCTATCAGATTGGAAATAATCCAATAGTAAGGGATTAAAGAAAAATTAGAAAGTAGATTAGGGTAAAAAGACCTAATCTACCACCTTGCGCTCAGTCTCTGCCCACAAACGATGTAAATAATTGAGGAAATTGCGTAGCTATAGAAGGATAAAGAATTTTAAAGTTGTAGATAATGCCAGAAGTAGAAGTCGAGATAAAACAAGAAACGACATCAATTGCAAGGTAAATTTTACTAAATATTTTAGGGATTTTGCTCAGAAAACATCTTGGGTACGAAATTGTCCTTGTAGGAATTGCATGAAGAAATTTAGGGAAATTTCTTTAATTGTATGAAATGTGTTTAGAAGCCATTATGGAATGAGGGAATTTAAAACCCGTCCTCTTAAATTCTGCAGGTAACCTTTTTTTTGAGAGAATTTCAAAAACCCTCTAGAAATTCTATGAAACTATGTTGTGAAAAATGAAATTAAAAGCAAATCTGTTGTTTTTCTATGAAAAATCCTACAGAGAATTTATTGAGTTAAGTAGAAGGATGAAATTTCAAAGGCTTCTCTATTTTCACTTAGAAATTTGTGAATTTTTCCCTAAATTTTCTAAAAACGTGGAATATTATGTTTCGAAAAGAAATTAAAAGAAGAATTCATTTTTTTCGAGCTCTCAAATTTTTTGATGAATTTCGAAGTTTTTCCATTTTTCTCCTAATAATATTCTTGAAGGGTTTTCAAAGTTCTATAAAAATTCCTAAAACATTTCAAAGTTCTCTTGTTTTTCTTCTACAAATATTAAAAAGGCATTTACGTATATCATTCTGTGAAAATTTTGAATGTCATGATATTTTTCAAAAAATATATATCTATAAAATAAAATAAAAATCTCTATTTTTATTTTTAGGAAAATAAAACTGCAAAATTTAAGATAATTTCATGATTTTCTTTAAAAAAAAAAGAAAAAGGAAAAAAAATTGAAATTTTTTACGTTTTCATGTAATGCATTCTTTCTATTTTTTATGATGTAGGGTTCATTCTATTGTGTCCTACTGCTAAAACTCACTTTCCTTAAAAACTACCATCATACCTAGGTCTACATTCCATAAGAAAAGTGAACCCTCATCAATTGAAACCCAAAACTTGAGTGATGTAGTAAAGAAATTGTTTCAAGGAGCTCGATGGTGGGATGCCTTGACAAAATACCAAGGCCATGATTTGGGTGTCGAGAAACAGTTAATTCTGAACTGTAATCACGCTTCCATGAAAACTCATGCCAGGGGAGTCAAAATATAAATTTCCTCTAGTTTAATTGTAGAAGTCCTAAGCCTATAAGAAAATGGCCAGAGATACTTTAAATCTACCTACAAGGGGGTGAATAAGATGGTCAAAAAATTTAGGGAGAGATGTTCAGTTACCAAGGATAGGAATGGGTGGATAAAGGGAGTAGCCACCTCCTCTCTACCAATAAAATGGTAGGAGGTAGTTACAATTGTGATGAAATTATTTACCCTTGAGGGCAAGTTGTCTAGCTGTAGTGGATACCATTTAAATATGCTCTTAAATCTAAATTTTTTTGAGAGGGAAGACTACATAATTAAATTACCTTACTTTCTATTCCATTATTTAAAAGCTACCATCCTCTGTGTACAATCATTAAATGATTATGAAGCCCCTAAACTACATATTATCTCTTACCATGGTTTAATTAAGTTATTGGTCTTACACCAAGACTCTAAGACAAAAATTGCATAGAGTACCTTGGTCGATAGGGCTAATGCTTCTCTGATGTCTGAACCTAGTGAGTCCAAACCAGTTCAAGAGTCTGAGTCTGATGAAGTAAGTTCAAAGATCTTCCTATTCGAAAATGACCCACCACCTCCAAATCAACCACAACCTCTAAATCTACCAGAAAATCAAAATATGAAAAATTTGTTCCAAGTCATACCAACAAAGAATCATCTCCTATAGCAAAATCATCTTAGGAAACACCTCTCAGAGAAGAAGTACCTTTACAAGAGGAAACACCTAGACCTACTATACACTCACCTGTTCCAGGGCCATCTGATGTTATTGAATTTATTAACATACAATAAAATTTATTGCACATAAAAATTGATGAAGTCACAACACTAGTTGAAAAACATGCTGCAATGGTGACCAAATCGCTTACCATCTAGAGTGAAATCCTTAAGAAATTGATAGAGAGAAAGGTGGCAAAACTGACTGATTCAATAATTACACAGTGATTGTCGGTCCATCTCCTTAGAAGAGTGCTACAACTAGTAGGAAACCATGAAAATTAGTCAACTTTGCCAAGATTATTAACTTCTCCAAAGTGTTAGAGGAAGACAACCCAACACCACAATCCCAAATGCCTCAATCAAGTCAACCGTCAAACTCAGAACAGTCCAAGGATATAGGGATATGGTCAGATAACTTAGCGCATAAGATAGGTATGCCTATAAATATTGATGAAATTATCAATCGTGCTATAGAGATAGCAGGTCCGCCTCCAAATACACAAGAAACATCGAGTGAGTCTCATAGTAGTGGATTCATGGATGTAGAGCATATCAAAACCATAACTATAGATATCCCAATAGATCCAGCAACAGGAAGGGCACAAGTACATAAGGTAAAGGAAGAGAGAAATATCCCAACCATGCCACTACCTACATGGGTTTCATCTCATCTAAGGGCTAAAATTGGTCTGGACATTCACATGATTATAAGAAGATGATAGGGATAGAAAACAAGTTTATTTTTTTATCTGGTTATAAACATTACTATTATTATTATTTTAATGACTTTCATAATATTTGAACGTATATGCATGTATGTATGTGTAAGTTCTTTCAGACATTTCAGTTGCAGGCATGATTTGTTTTATATATATCCTGATTATTGCATGAAATTTCATTTTTTTGAGATGAGAATGGTGAAATAGATAATACAGTTCTACAATATTTAAATTTTGCAAAAATTAATCATTGCAATGCTTTTTAGGATGCATATGATGGAAAATATTTGCACAAATGCTATAGTTCATTATTAGTATGATTGGTTTTTCAAATATTATTTCATCATATGAGTTTTGTAGACACCATTATTTCACATGAAATGTTAATCCTTTCTAAAAAAGATTGTAGTATTGTTATATCTTTCTCATAGTAATTGTTTCAAATGAAGACACTGCAATATTTTTAGGAACAAGTAATTGTGTCCACAATTGTTTATAGTTGCAGATATTATTATCAGTCACAACATTTAAACAGATAAAATTATTTTGTGTATTCAATTATGTCTAAAAATTATTTTATATATTATCCATTCAATTGAACTGTTATAATGTTAGAATGATTGATGTTTGTAAACATTGAGTAAATCAAGAAATGACATATAAGATTTTTGTGAATCCATGAACTTATATGCATGAGGATATGCATCACCTTTAGTTTGGGGGAATGATGAGTGTCAAAGTGTTACAGTATATGTATCTGATTTACCTATATATTCCTTTGTAAATTTAGTGATTTTTATTACTGTTTCACTTTAATATTATGATTTCTGCATCAATATGATTAACGGTTATAAAAGTTATTTATGCATATATTTTACATAAATTTTGTGTAAATTATTATGTTGTTAGGAAAATGTGTATGAAGCTGGATAAAGTTCGTGGTTGCTGAACTAGAAGGTAAACATACATAGACTAGCTGGACGTATGGCACACTTACAGGCGTTGTGGATGAAGTGCTACAAAAAGGTACTACTGAAAGCATCTACCAAAAGGAGTGTTACGGAGGATCTGATTCAAAGTTAACCAAACCTTGTTGCCACGTTACATCCAACATGAGTATATTATACACAATCAACCAAGTGATTGATAACATGGGCAAAATAATATTTTGCATCTTTGATTATTATTAATAAAAGTTGTAAAGCCTTTATTAAAATTTGGAAGGATCAAAGTTGATTTATTCCATCAACTTATATTCTATTTCATTGAGAATAAGACAAAAGATTATTCTTGTTATTCCTTAAATTTAGAAGTTGTTAAAGTGGTTGCCACTTGGGCTTACATTGATTAGTCCAAGTTTTATTTGTTATAAAGTTGTATTTGTTTAGAATAAGTTGTTTAGAACTTGGGCTTGCGTTGATTAGTCCAAGATCTATCTTGTTATGAAATTATATTTATTTAGGAAAAATGTCAGTATGAAGGTTAGGATTTAGATTTGTTAGCTGAAAAGAGAGAGAATGTTACCGAAGACTTCATTAAACATTATTGTATAAATTACAATGATGAGGCTTTTGAAAAGCTCCTCGCTCTTGTCCTTCGATGATTGCATTCTAAAAGAGAAATTGAATAAGTCGCTTCTTGACAAAGTCTTTGTAGTTTTCATTTCCAGCAATGTACATGATCGAATCTCATCAATAAAATAGTATTATTTTCTTCCATATCTTTCACAATGTTATTCTATCTTTTGCAACGATTTATTTCCTTCTATAAAGTATTTATTTTTCTTGCAATCAATGAATAGTTTATAGTTAGAATAGGTTAAATTAAATAAGTATTTTTTGAGGTAAAATAGCATAGAGGAGAAGAGAAATATATTAACCTTTTCAAAGGCAGGGCCCACTTCTAGAAGACGAGTCTCTATTCTCCCACTTCTGCATTATAATAGGATTAGATTAGTATAAATTAATCTGCATCATTTATTTCAAAAGTAAAATAGTTAAGACATCATTAGATGCATGTGGATCCACACACATTCATTCATTTAGTTAATTTTACATTTATCAAGTTAATTTAATATTAAAAGAATCACATTTAAAATATTTTATCTTTTCTGTAACCTAATCTTAAGTAATTAAATCAAGTAAACTGGTTAATATCATGGAATAATCTATAGGAGATTGTCTATTCTTTAAATAATTTTGACCTAGATTGATAAATTAAATGATTAGTTGTTCAAGCTAGACATAATGCTTGAAACCCTATCACCATATTTATCTTAAAGTAATCTCATCCATGGTTTCAAAATTGGATATATATTGAGTGGTTTTTTATCACACCAAGTATCCATCCAAATAGAAATTATTTCTCCAATTTCCATTACCTAGGTTAGATATCTCGTCACTAAATCAATTGATTTTTTAAAGTGTTCCATAGAGAAGAACCATTTGGTAGTAAGAATGCAATAAATATTAATCTTGGGTTATTAGGCTCAACATATTTACTTAGAAGAAGTCTTGCCTATTATCTTTATATCTCTTTGTACAATCTCTAAATAATTATCACCCTAAGAGCTAAGTTAGCATCTATAAGAACTCTTAAATTGAGACTTCCCCTAGTTCTATCATTACACACCTTTTTTCATTTCACCAAATGAAAATTTCTCTTATCGTGTAATATTTAAAATAAAAATGACATCATAATATAGATTATTATTTTTCTATTGATTTTGGCATAGTATACAAGGATATGTAATATGTTGGAATGGCTTGTGAGACTGGTTTAATTAGTGCACTCTTCATGCTAACAATAACCATCTACCTTTCCATACTGGTAGTTTATTATAGACTTTACTTATAACTGGATTCCATAATTCTATCCTCATTCTCCCCTCAAATAAGGGCATCCCTAGATAAGTTGTTGGTAAATTTGACTCCTCCAATTGAGGTAACTTGCAAATCCCTACTTTGATTATAAACAGTGTTTAGGAAGTAAATTTTGGATTTTGTCCTATTAAATTTTTTCCCTAATACTCTTTCATATTCCTTTTAATAAGTTATTCCAAGCTTTGGTCTTGTTTATCCTTGCCCTCCCAAAAAGGATTGTATAATCTACAAATTTTTGATGGGTGATGTTGATGTTATTACTAGCCTTAAGTCCACTTATTAGCCCATATTTGTTAGCATTCTTCAAATTCCTCCCAAATACCTCTACCATAATAATGAACAATATGGTGATAGAGGTGTTAGGATTCAAAAAATCCCAACTTATATTGCACCCCTATTTTTCAAACAAGGTCAAAATCAAGTGTTTAGGTGATTGTAGGTTGTGGAGGTCTATCTCAAAAAGTCTTATGAAATTCATAAAGGCCCAAAAGAGTCTCCATGGTCATGAAGGTATAAATCTTGGTCATATTGTGCTTAAATCATTCAAAAATATCCTTCATAAATTCATTCCTATCATATCCATTTTACCATAATATTATCATTTTACCATTCATATTCATTAAATCCTCCACTCCATCCATCTTGCCAAATCCACCATCATCTGTTAATAATCATTTAATCACACCTAACCCATTATATTAACTCATATTTTGAGCATTCACTTCATCATTCCATATATTCATTATATTCATTAAAATCCACCCCATTAGTTCAAGTATATTATATTACTTTATTAAACATATTATATCCAAAATTTTCCTTATATTAAGACATAACCATGAAAATTATTAAGCCATTGTATGTGTTTTAGCCCCCCATGATCGCTAAGGCCACCCGCTTTAATATTTCATTATTCGCTTAGGCTTGACCAACAATTTAAAATCTCTTAAGCTATGAACATGTGTTTGCCTAGAGCTATTAGAAATAGAGTTTATTCCATCATTTGGGTTATGTAAATATATCTTCCAAGGTACATACTTAGGACATTATATTACTTTAGGGGGAATTTATCTAGTTACTTCATGCAATGTAATAAATGCACAAGTGTCAATGTGCAAGTTGTATATGTGCAAGTTGTCCCTTGCACAACTAGGTAGAGTGTTGGCCAAGGAACCTATCTTACCTATATAAGAAAGGCCTCATTGTTAGATAGATATGAGAAGGGGGACATAGATAGATAGAGCTTCTTATAGCATAGTTGTAGGTAGTAGTGCAGTGCTATGTAGATCACCATATATTGGTGATGGGTGTAATGTAGTTTAGTAGCTTCATTAATGGAGTGTTCATTTCCTCCATAGCTACATTGTATTCATTTATGTTATTTCTATTCATAGCATACTTCAATCATCTTGTAAATTTAATTTCTTTTATATTATTTTGCATCTTGTGATTGCTATCTCCCATTGCTCATTACATCAAAATCTAATAGTGGTATCATACGGTAGATCTAGTCTATGTAGATCAATAGGAAAACCACCATTATCATTTAGTCTAAATTTTTTGATAACCTGATGCATTGTTGGACCAACCACTATCAAAAACTCTTAGAAGAGTCTAGGTGGTAGAATTAGGGAGAGTCACAAAGTTAGGATTGAAAGAAATCTCAACTCCAAAAATACTGAGATTACATTTGACTAGAGTCTTTCCATAGAGTTGTAGAAAGAACTCGTGAAGACTAGGACTCAACATTCAATCCACTAGATTGATAAATCATCTAGTGAAGATCATTCAGGATATTTGAATTTTGTTAACTATTGCCTAAAGTTTCTTTTGTTGCAAAAAATTAATTCTTAGAGGATTGGGACTCCTCCTACAATAGAAATCTAGGAGACTCCAACTTCGTTGCTCGAAGGTCGACGTGCCTTCATAGTGTAGAGATTAGTTCCTTGTGCAAGAGAAGAATACTATGGAAGAAGACTTCTAGTGAAGAGTCATGGTGAAGTCAGGAGATTGAAGATCTCCATTGCTAGATTGAAGAACTTCACAGTTGAAGAATAGGCCATAGAAGCCTTGATACAAAAGGCCATAGAAGCCTTGAAGAAAAGGCCATAGAAGCCACAAAAGTCTTGATACTAAAAAGGCCATAGAAGCCTTGATACTAAAAAAGGCCATAAAAGCCTTGATACTGGAAAGGCCATAGAAGCCTTGATACTAAAAAGGCCATAGAAGCCTTGATACTAAAAAAGTCCATAGAATCCTTGATCCTGAAGAAGAATTCAAAGAGAATATTTGATTCAGAAGTAGACTAAAATATTTTAGTACTAATACTTTGTTGCAAGGAAAGAAGATTTAGTGAGTTGGGAAACTTCCTACAAGAAATTTAGGAAGAGTATCTTCTTCAAAATCAATTCAACACCTGAAGCAAAATCAAAGAGATCAAGAGAAGATCTCATTGAAGAACTTCCATTCAAGGAAGAAGAAGAAGAAGAAGGACTAGGTGAGTCCTACTCGAATCTAGAAGTAGTAGAATCAAAGATCCAGAAGAATATCTCACCACCAACACTTCCAGGAGCAGAAGGTTGAAGAGAAGGTCTCAAGGAAGACCATCAGAAGCTGCAAGATCAAAGACCTTGGGAAGGTCTCATCGAGCATCCAAAAAAGGCTAGGAGAGCCTTACTGAAGAAATTCTCAAAGGAGAACTCATTGGAGAAATCCACTACCAAGGAGAAGCCCCTGATAGTGAAGGACTTGGGATAATTGTTGCCATCCAACAACAAGCCCAAGAGAAGAAGAATTTGGCAAGGAGTGCCAAATCCATGAAGAAGAATTTGGCAAGGAGTGCCAAATTTTGAAGAAGAATTTGGCAAGGAGTGCCAAATCCCAGAAGAAGATCCTACTTGAAGTTAGAATTTGACAAGAAGACTTGAAGATAGAAGAAGCTCACCAAATCTTGGAGATTTGAAGATTACCTCTCACAGCAAGAAGGCACCGCTTTAGAGATAAAGACTTCTCCAAATCTACAACATAAGGAGGAGAACACAAGAGGAGAACAAGCCACCAAATCCTAGGCTCATGAAAGAAAGTTCAAGACCATCATTTTGTGAAGGAGCTATTCAGGATAGTCTACAAAGAGCTACAAGATCCTACTCAAAGTAGCAACTTGGTGATCCTAGACACCAAGATCTACATCCTCTATAGAAGCGATAAAAGAGCTACATAAACTTTCAAAAGGTAAGCAAATTTTGGTGCAAGTAGATTCATTAATTGGATTACTTATCAGATTTGTTAGAGCACTTGAATTTGGATTAAAGTTGCAAGAAGAAAATTGGATTATAGTCTTCAAAAGTGCAAAAAGAAAAGTTCTTTTTAAGGTTCATTTGCACATTAATTAGGAGTTGATTAGATTTCAGAATTGCTTCTATCAACTACCTATTATCTACTTTGGAAAAAAAAAAATAAGACTAAGTCCTACAATATTAATTGTAGTGAAATTACAGAATAAATCTTGAAGATTCATTTCAGATTATTCTTGATTAGTTGCAGTAAATTTGATTAAGTGCATTAATTTGAGAGTTGATTGGAGTGATAAGGTGAAATTGTTAGTGCATTAAAAGAAATTCTATTATATTTATTTGCACTATTCTATTGCTCTCAAAAGGATTATTATTTATGTTCTCGAGAAGGGCACAAAATAAAAAATTGTCAAAGTATCTAAAGACACTATTAGTGCACAAAAATTTGCAACACATAGTGGCCAAGTGAAGCCACCAAAATAGGTTAGAATCCTCCAAAATTTGGAGAAGAATACGACTAACCAAAAATAGAAATAGAAGCTTCAAATATTGAGACTTGGTGAGTCTCAAATCCAAAGCATTACAGGGTTAATTGCAAGGAGAAAAGTGCAAAAAATTGCATCATATAAGGAGCTTCTATCTACTTCTATCTAAGATTGGATTCGTCATCATAATACCCAAGCAAAAAGGGGAAGGTGTCTAAGAAAAAAGACAACCTCAAAACCCCTACACTGCATTCAAAATTCTACCATATAAATCAGAATATTAGACCTACAAAAAGGAGTGCAAGAAAAGGTGCAAAAGGCATCTTATTTACAAATATTGTTACATTGAGTTGCACTTCTCTAACTCATTCTATGTAGGAAAAAGGGTATATTGGAAAGTGCCTCAAAGGCACACTATAAGCAGGTTGAATTAGCCAAAGGCGATCGAATGCTATCATTCTCCCAAGCATAGCAAAGAGCCATTTATTTTGGCTCATCTTCTATGTATCTTGGATGATCGAACCTACAAAATACAAGGTACAAAGCCAATGAGAAATCAAGTAGTGTATAAAGCAAAGGAGATCAAAGCAATCATACATCCAATCAAGGAGCATTCCTATCAAAGCAAGCATACATCCAATCAAGGAGCATTCCTACCATAAGTGGAGCATCACATGAGTCTTCATCAAAGTGCTGCCACATCTCCATCAAAGCCCCACCAAAGCTCCTCCATATCTCTTCCATATCTCCACCATAAGCATTGCTTACATCTCAGCATCAGTGAAGTACAACAAAGAACAAGGTGGAAGAACATGTTGAAAGACTTGCAAGAAGGCATTGATAAGACAAGGGTATGCAAAGGAAAGAGGACACCACTTGTCATTCTCCAAAATAACCCTAGAAAACACCCACGAAGGAGATGTTACGACATCATCTTGGTGGTAGAGGAGTTATGTACAACAAGGAGCATTACAATCAGGTAAGCGTTGAAGCAGAAACATCTTTCTAGATAGTGCATGAAGAGGGAGTGAAGAGTAATATCTCAAGCAAATGTGACACTTGTCACAAGTTTTGAGACAAGATTGGGGCCTCCACCAAACATCCGAAGCTCTCTTGGAGCATTTGAGAAAATGGTTGTGACACTTGTCACACCTTTGACCGCCTATTAAAGATGACTTGGATGCAATAACGAAAGCAAGCAACTCGACAACAATGGTAGCAAGTGAGTCTAAAGTGACTTGGTAGTAACATGGTAGCATCTTGGTAGTATCATGGTAATAGTTCAATAGCTACACAATAACGGATCAACGACAACTTGAAGAAAATCCGAGAGCAATTCGGAGTATCCAAAAGTAGGCGAAGAACATTACTCCTGGTCAAACGGGTCAAGGAAGCATTAAAGTGAGTGTTGAAGCAAATAGCAAGTGGAAGAATCTTCCATTACTCACAGCACCCAAGAAGGATAGTCTACCATCGGTTTCATAAAGGTACAATTTCCCATCTAATTTGCTTTCCTTAAAAAGGGAGTTATAAGGTTATATTATAAGGTTGAATTATTGAAAGGAATCAATCTTCATTTGAAAGCAAAACTTAGGGAAATTAAATATCAAAGTTGACTAATATTTGCAAAACATAACCTAGGAGAAATAAGGGATACTACTTGGAATTAATCCATTTAAAGTTTACAAATATTAATGTGTTCTAATTTTCCAAATTTGGGAGTCATAAGGGCTACAACTCCAAACTAGGTTATTGGAAATTAGAAACAATCCAAGGGATATAAAAAGAGGTTATTAAGATTTTTACTAAGGTTGGAAAATTATAATATTCTTGTCTCAAAAACTTCTCAAAAGGGACAAAAGAAATCCAACATTGAAACCTCTTCAAAATTGAAAAGTGCTTAGTTCAATAGGAGTAATAAGGTGTTAAGAAGTTGATTTTTGATCTTTACAAAATTTGTACAAAATCAACCAAAATTGAACTATATTTTTACAAAAGCACTATATTATATTCCAAAAATCTCTAGGGAGACATAAGGAAGTCCACAAAATCTAAGAATTGATATTAGGGAAATTCAAATGGCATCAAATAAATTCTTCCTAGCAGAATCTCAACTACTCAAGGGTCCAAATTATTTCTCTTGGAAAAATAAAGTGAAAGCAATCTTAGTATATGAAAAACTTTGGGATGTCATCAAAGGGAAAACATAGAGACCTACCATAGGTGAAATTGAAATCCTAAAGTTTGAAGAAAATGATTCAAAGGCTTTAATGATAATAACTTTTGCTATCATTGATGAGATTCAACCATATATCAATTCAGCCAAAACATCTTCAGATGCATGGACAAGCCTAGAGAAAATTTTTGAAGGAAATAATAAGGTGACTATCCTTCATCTCCAAACTCAACTTCACTCATTAAATATGAATAGTGGAGAAAGCATAGAACTATTCCTAAGGAAGGTAGCAGATATTAAAGGGAAATTATTGACCTTAGGAGAATCAGTTAAGGATGAACTTCTCACTCAAGTAACCATGAGAGCACTTCTAGATAGCTATAAATATTTGGTCACATCTTTATAGGTTTTAAGCAAAGATACTTATTTTGATGACCTAGTCAATATACTTCAAGAATATGAAGTAGAAAATACTATGAAAGATGAGATGACTAACACTGCATTGGCATCAAAAGATAATCCACAGGGAAATATTGCTTCTTCAGTAAGAGGACGAAAAACATGGTATTGTCAGATATGCAGAAAGAAAGGTCATAGTACCAGCTATTGCAGATACAATCCCAAAAATTGAAAGTAAGAAAATCAGATGAATAATGGGAATCAATTTCAAACTTGACAATATCAAAGGAACCCTCATCAACAATAATTTCAATGACCAACCAATTATCCTCAACTGGAATATCAGAAGAGAAATCATAAGGGACACCTGGTTCAGAGGATAGAAGAAATTGAAGAACTAGAAGAACCCACAAACACCTATGAGGTGAAAGCTCTATCAAAAAATGCTACATATTACAGAGACACTAATTATTTTCTTGAATAGGTTACAAAGAATATAGAGGAAGAGTACAAAGATCAAGATGAAGAAGAAGATCCATATTGAAGACTAAAGTCTTCAATACCCAAATAATGTAATACAGGGGGTGTTAGAAATAGAGTCTATTCCATCATTTGGGTTATGTAAATGTATCTTCCAAGGTACATACTTAGGACATTAGATTACTTTAGGGGGAAGTTATCTAGTTACTTCATGCAATGTAATAAATGCACAAGTGTCAATGTGCAAGTTATATTGTGCAAGTTGTCCCTTGCACAACTAGGTAGAGTGTTGGCCAAGGAACCTATCTTCCTATATAAGAAAGGCCTCATTGTTAGATAGATATGAGAAGGGGGACATAGATAGATAGAGCTACTTATAGCATAGTCGTAGGTAGTAGTGCAGTGTTGTGTAGATCACCATATATTGGTGATGGGTGCAATGTAGTTCAGTAGCTTCATTAATGGAGTGTTCATTTCCTCCATAGCTACGTTGTATTCATTTATGTTATTTCTATTCACAACATACTTCAGTCATCTTGCAAATTTACTTTATTTTATATTATTTTACATCTTGTGATTGCTATCTCCCATTGCTCGTTACATCAAAAGCTAACAAGATCTAACCCATAAAATATTGCCATGACCCTTTCGCTTTCTGTAAAGTCCTTAGGATAGTTGCCATCATCCATAAATCTGCCCGATTTATTCAAATTCCTTAATATTTTGAAGGTAACCTCCACATGGTAAAAAATTTTCCCCTTCGTGTTGGATATTTTGAGTATATTATTGTCATTGATGTCAAAGGAAAGATAAGTGAGAATATTCCTCATGGTTATGTGAGAAAAATAAAGACAAGGTATCTCCATAGTTGCATTTGCAATAAAGAGAAATGGTCTACTTAATTCTCCATGGTGGTATTTGCAATGAAAAATAAAAGGATTTATTAATTCTCCATGGTGGCACTTACAAAGCAAAGACAAAAGACTTCATATTGAAAAAGGCCCAAAGGTAAAAGTGAAAATTGTAATATTTAAATCTATTCAGATTTAAAATATTATAATAATCAAAATTCTAAAAGGTGGGCACCAAAGCATAAGGTTTTAATTTAAATTTAATTGTGAGCACCAAAGCATAAGATAAAACCCAAGCACTGACATCATGTTTCAAGAACCAAAGCATAAGGTAAAATCCAAGCACAAACATCGTGTTTTTAAAAGAGAAAAAACACATATATCTATAAGGGTGATTAAATTTTGCAAAAGTTAGGGGTCAAATCGATGAAATAATCTGCTCTATCATTCAAATATTGGAGGTAGAGAAGAGATAGAATATGATGAGATAATTCATTAATCCACTCACTATTTCAATCGTCAGGGCAAGAAAAATAGAGAACGGTGCACATTTCATTAATCTGCTTGTTGTTCAATTATCAGAGGTAGGGAACAAGGAGAGTATGATGCACATTTCAAGGCAACAATTTGGTGTAAAAATAGGGGATAGAGAAATATGTACTCATATGGGCGGTTAGCCTATACGGTAGGATCTCCTGCATGAAGGTGTGGCAAAAGGGAGGTCTCGAGTTCAAGACACGAAGAAGGTAGAGCGATAGAAGTTTTGTTTGTGGAAGTTTTAGCACCAAAAATAAAGCATAATTCAAAGCATGCGAGATTTGAGTTCTATGTGGGTGGTTAGCCCACGCGATGGACTAGCCAGTGCTAGGGCGTGGACTAGCTAGCAGTGTAGGTTCAAATCGTGGCGGTAGCAAAGTGGGCACATTATTTTTGAAATAATTAATTTTCCAAAGTCTAAGGTATGCACATAATTAGGGAGTCATAAGGGGTTCTTTTTATTTTGATTTTTCAAATAAAAAGGGACAACGTGGAGTTTTTATTTGAGATCCTTGAGTGGTGCAAAAATAAAATTATATTATAATGTTCTTGTTGGATGTTTGAAGTGGATTGAAATATTTTTTTATTTCAAGTAGGAGGAATAAGGTGTATATGGAAAATTTGATGTGTGTAATTTGTGCCTTATTGTGTTGATTAATATTTTGCAATAATAGGAGTAATAAGGTGTAAAAGTGGCTTGATAATTTTATTGTAATTCTTGCATGGTGAAAAGAAAATATGAGAGATTTTGTTGAGTTTTAATGCTTTATCTTTGAGAACAAAAGAAGGATCCTAGAACATCATTTTTAGATTTAATTGAGCACATTTTTGAAGGTGAAAGTTCATGTGGATGTTTTGAGAAAGTATTTTTCTATATAACCCTTGTAGTGGCACAAGAAGGATTAGTTATTTATGAGACAGATTTTGAGGACATATCTTCATCAAAGCAAAACAAGAGGTATGGGCATATCATTCCTTCACTAAGGTGTTTGTTTGAGAATAATATTTCTAGAACATAAGGTGGAGATAAAAGGGTTATTTGGTATGCATTGTTGGAAATATTTGAGTTAGGGTTTCAAACCTACATGTACTTCATTATTGAGAGAAATTGGAAACTATTGCATTAGGGTGTGTGAAAAAGCCATGCATATTTGTTTAGTAAATTGATAACTAATTGTGCTTCATGATTGGAAATACTTGAGCAAGAATTGAGACCAAAATTGTGCTTCATTTTTTGAGTGGATTTGTGAAGCTCTTTGGCATTGGTTTGAGTGATATTGAAAGTGAATGTGCAAGTGTTAGAAATTAGATTAGTAAAGAAAGTTTTACACCAGTTTGATTTGATTGAAAGGTATTTTGCAAGTGATAGAGATTGGATTGGATGAATGCAAGATTTGTGAATGTAAAGAACATATTGGGTAGAGCATATTATTATCCATATGTTCCAGAGGTTAAACAAATTTTGAGTAGAATATGTCTGTTTGAAGAAAGAATTTTGAAAGGATATAAGTTTTGTTTGTATGCAAGATTTGAAAATATTTGAGAAGGTTTAGTAAACAACATTGAAGGCATATTTTAGCAAGTCTTGAGAAGACTTGAATCAACATTGAGATAGATTTATGAGTAGAGATTTATGCTAACCTTGTGATGAGTTTTGGTGTAGATTTAGACAAATTTGAGAGCAGGTTTGGTTATTGATTTGATCAAGATTTGTGTCAAAGCTTGGGGCAGATTTGAGACAGAGTTAAGAGTAGGTTTGGTTGTTGATTTGATCAAGCTTTGTGTTAAGGCTTGGGGAAGATTTGAGATAGATTTGAGAGTAGGTTTAGTTGCTAATTTGATCAAGATTTGTGTTAAGGCTTGGGGCATATTGGAGCATATTTGAGTAGAGTAGAGGGAAAAGAGTTCTCCTATGGAAAGAGATCCACAAACCAGAGTAGAGGGGAAAGAGTTCTCTTGTGGAGAGAGATCCATGAACCAGAGCAAAGGAGAAAGAGTTCTCCTATGGAGAGAGATCCATGAACTAGAGCAAAGGGGAAAGAGTTCTCCTGTGGAGAGAGATCCACAAACCAGAGCAAAGGAGAAAGAGTTCTCCTATGGAGAGAGATCCACGAAATAGATAAAAGGGGATAGAGTTCTCCTATGGAGAGAGATCCACAAACCAGAGTATTGGGGATTGAGATCTCCTTTGGACAGAGGTCCATAATCATTGTAATAGGGAATTGATTCCCAAGAGATTTATTGAGAAAAATTTGAAGAAATATTTTCTCTATGGGTGTAGCCCACATTGGGTGAACCACGTTCAATTTGTGTCTCTCATGTTGTGTGATGATTTATACATTGCTTTGATTACTGCTATTGATATTTCAATTGATAATATTAGATAATATTATTTGGGAAAGAAAAGTAAAAGTTGATCTTATATTGTTCATCCCCCTCTCAGTATAAGTTTGTGTTATTCAATTGGTATAAGAGTGGGTTCCTTCAGGGAAGCCTAACGGCTTGAAGGAAGATATACAAGAACACACATGGCAAGGAAAGGTAAAAGAACCATGAGACCTAAGAAGGAAGAAGAATTTGATCTTGAGACTAAAAGGAGGGAAGATGAAAACTTTGTGAGATGTGTGGAATATGGTAAACTTGGTCACATGGCACTCTATTGTCCACAAAATGGGTATAATAGCAGTAAAGAGGAAACTAAGGAACTAAGAATACTCAAATATTTTATTTTTGGTAACTTTGGTTACCTTGCAGATCATTGTTCAAAAGTTGGGTATAGTAACAGTGAAGAAGAAGAGGAACATTTTGATTGTGGTATCCTTGGTCACAATGCAGCTCATTATAATGGGTTCAGTAGTAGTGAAGAGAATGAATATGTTCCTGTTGTCAAATATCTACAAAAAGAGAAAGTTTCAAAAAGGGAAGTCATAGTTGATATGAAAAAGGAACTTGTTGAGTTGAAAAGGGAGAACTTAGAATTGAAGGTTCAAATACAAGAGGATGAGAAAACTAAGATAAAGCTTCTACAAGATCTCTCTGACTTGAAAGTTAAGGTTGAAAAGGCAAGGAGAGTTGAAGAAGGTATGACTAAGTAGTTAAAGGCAAAAGAGCTAGAGTGTGAAAGATTAGAACATGAAGTAGTTTCTCTAAGGATGGAAGTGAAATATGCCAATGATAAGCTACACAAGTTTAGGATAAGTTAAAAACTTTGGATAACATTACCAAAGCACAAAGATCTTCATTTATCAAAACAAGACTAGGCTATGAAGAAGGACAAAAGGTACAAAAAGGAAAGTCAAGCTCAAAAGAAAAGGAAGTCTCAAAGGAAGCATCAAAATAAGTGATTGAACAAGAACCTAAGACTTATGCTAATGTATTGAGAGGTGATAGTATAAAAAAGGGAGCAAATAATGCACCATCAAGGAACAAATATCATCACATGACAAGAAAAGAAAGAATAATGAGATCAAGGCAAGATGAATATTTTTTCCAGGGTTATTGTTATTCATGTAATCAGTTTGGTCATAAAGTAGTGCATTGTAGGGTTCATAGAAAGAAGGATTATGGCTTCACTAAGAGGAACTTCAACTCATTTGAGAATAAATATTTCTTTCAATATCATTGCTACTCATGTAATGTTTTTGGTCACAAAGCTATACACTACAGGGTTCATGACAAAAATGATTATGGCTTCACCAAAAGAAATTTTAGGATATTTGCACCATTCAGAAACTACAACATCAAGTGTTACAATTGCAATAATATTGGGCATACAAAAAGGTGGTGTAGAACAAAATTTCCAGAACTTCCAAGGACATGCAAGAAAGAGGATCCTCAAAAGGTTAAAAAAGGAATGACTTTAAAGGTATGAAAAGAGAAATTCGAGAGAGAAGAAGAGAATTGTATGCTTAGAGTAGATTTACTCCCACCCCAAAATTAATCACCTCAAGGAAAGGAGGTGGGAGGGGGTTGAGCTAAGAGTCTTATCTTTAACCCCAAAGGAGTTCCTTTGCCATTGATGTCAAAGGGGGAGATATTTGAGTAAGGGGGAGCAATTTCTCAGGGGGAGCAGATTTGGAATCTAGTGGTTGGAAAAAGAATTTTTAGAAAGGGTTTCCATCAATGACAAAGGGGAATATTGTTGGAAATTTTGAGTATATTGTTGTCATTAATGTCAAAGGAAAGATAAGTGAGAATATTCATCATGGTTATGTGAGAAAAACAAAGACAAGGTACTCTCTATAGTTGCATTTGCAAGAAAGAGAAAAGGTCTACTTAATTATCCATGGTGGTATTTGCAAATAAAAATAAAAGGCTTTATTAATTCTCCATGGTAGCACTTACAAAGCAAAGGTGATGAGGCCTGGAAATGCCTCAATCATAACATGTTTTGAAC